>JABTTQ020001573.1:0-146376 GCA_016081115.2 Rehmannia glutinosa
AGAGAATGAACAAGCAAGGCTGAGTCATCTGCTTCACAATAATGCTAAGTTGAAGCGCAAAATGGTAATGACGATGACAACGACATCGAATTTCTACCTCCACTTTCTAATGATTTTAGAGAATTGTTGTTATGTAAATCTTAATGATGATGTAATCAGTTGAAACATGTAAGAAACAATTGTGAAACATGAGATCATGTGATAAAAGTTTTATAGTAAATTGCTTTTAAATTTAGAGAAATAGTGTAGTTTTTTCCCATATACTCTTAAGTTTTTTTTTGTCATCCTTTGTAAATGTTGTTTTTGCTTCATTTCGATGTTGCATGCCTAATCTTGAACTAAAGATCTCACGACTAGCAAAGTTGTTACTAGTAAGTCTTTCCCGCACAGTTGATGCATTCAATAATTCTACGATGTTGGGGTCAATACTAAGTATTTTTGTCCGACAAATGTGGAGTCGTGTCCATTTCTCATACCGATGATGGACAAGTAAGCTCAAATTTTTCAATTGAATTTGTTGTTCCAAGATTTCGTTTAAGGTCTTGAATGTGCGACCATTGGAATCGATATTCTTGTTATTTCAAAGTTGATATACTCTATTTTCTTCTCATTGTCGTTTGCGGGCATACCACAATCGAGATTTTCTCTATGCAACTATGGAATTCAATGAAAAGTTTAATGAAACATATAATAAACATAAATGAAACATGTGAAACAACAAAGAAACAACAAACATGTTTGAAAAAAAAAAAGAAACCAACGCAAAAAAATCGGCGGAAAATGGGTATTTTTGTAAAAAATAAGCGGAAAATGGGTATTATTGTCCAAATTGAGGGGAAAAATGGTATTTTTATCCAAAATCGGGAAAATGGATATCAGACAAGGATCGGGTATGGAAAATGGGAGTATTTATGTCATTTTTCCTAAAATATATTTATAAAATATTCTTAATAAAATGTCAATATCAATTTATAAATGATAGATAATATTAAATATATAAAAATATATTATAATATATATTATATACGTAAAATATATATTAAATTCATTAAAAATTGTTAGGTGGGGCGGGGCAAGTACCCGCAAGGCAGAAGCGATACACAGACCCGTCCTGCCCTACCGTGGGTCATGGGTGGGGCGACCCAAACAGGTCGGGCCATGTATGTTGGCGTTGGTTGGGTCAAAATTGTCATCCTCATACATAGAGCTAACAATTTTTAGCCCGACCCATGGGCCGGCCCAACCAACTCGAGAATTGGGCTGGGTTAGGCTCATTTTCGGGCCTACTTTGGCCTAACCCAACCAGACCGAAGCCTGGGTGGCCCAACACATTTTCTTTATAAAAATGTGTTTTGAGTTGGGTTGGGCCGAGGAAAATACTGGCCCTAGGGATTTTCGACTGGGCCAGGCTCAACTCGATTTTGCCAATATTGTAAACAACGTTAGGTGCTAGTCGGACAAGCTGGGGCCTAGCGCTTTAGCATGCAACCTTGGCGAGGTTAGCAGACCTAATGGGGCTATGTGGGACTTTACAACAAAGAATTTTGCACATTGTCCGACCGGCCCGAGCTTTTACAGTTCTACTTAACCACGTACATATACAAATCACACATATGTGCTTATATACATATTATATAATTTAAATTATTTTATCATAAAATTTGTATATATTTACGTCATTTATTATTTTATTGAATTCTTTTATCAATAACATGTATACATATTTGCATCATTTAATTACCTAATCATTTAATTACTAAACAATTAAAAATGATAATGTGACTTAAATTCTGCGGTAAGATTTGTTGTTCTTAAAATTAAAATCAACAGCAATCTCAGTTCTTAGTATTTTCACATTGTAAAACTTTCTGATGGTTTTTTTGTAGAGATGCCAGAATTGAAAGTGAACCAAGTCCAAACAAACCCAAGACTTGGACCAATGACCATTGAATTCAAAAACCAAGTGGTGAAATGTAGGAAAACAAATAGTTTAGGGACTAAATATGCAATTAAACAACCCTTTGAAAAAAAAACAAATACGAAGAATTGAGTTTCGCGGTTATTACCCCCACAAGAAAAAAATAACATAGAAATAAATTCATTTTTTCTTCCCACCTTTCTCTCTCTAAAACACTCCCTTTCTCTCTCTAAAGTCTCACTCTATCGCAGGAAATTCGTAATCTCATCTCTTTACCAACAATTGTTCATAAATCTCAAATCTGTAGCTTTTTCTTCAATGCTGTGAATTGAATTTATCGGAAAGGTAAAGAGGAAGAAAAGGCGGGCCTTTTTATTTTTCATTTTTGCTGATCTTTTGTTTTAATTTCGTTTCTAAGTTTTTGAATTTGAGTTCTGTATAGTTAGGGTTTAAAGTGATTGATTCTTGATTTGTTTTCTAGTGATTTTAGCTGAATACCGTTGATAAATGGTGTGTTTCTTTGTTTTTCTTTTTGGAGTTCTGGCGGCGAATTTGCGTATTGTTTTGCATTTGTTTGAATTTTTGTTATTACTTGTAGATTTCACCTTTTTATCCTGCGATTTCTCTGGAAAGATGTGAAGATCGTTGATTTAAGTTTTTGAAGTGTGTTTAATTTTTGAATTTTGAGGAGTGTTTTAGCGGCTCTTTGAATGAACTGTGTGTGCGTTGGGGAGGAGATGTCACATGTGTATGAATGTGGTGAATTGGTGTTGGTGTGAAAAATCGGAGCTACCATCTATTTCAATTTTGAGATATGTTTTGAATTGTATATTGATTTATCAGTTTTAATTTATTCAATAATTTAGTATTTCTCTTGGCTTGTTTTTCTTTCTGATTTTTCATTTTTTTTTTGCTTTAAAAGACTTAAAAATTGCTTCTATGGGTGTACTTTTAATGATTTTACTGAAGATGATGTTTTTGTTTGCTCGTTTGACATTTTTTGAGTTATATCTCAAGATAATTTGTAATGTGAAAAATGGGTTATCAAATTTGTATTTGCTTTATCTTGGCCTGTTTAATTTCTGCTCTTATATGGCTGTATTAAATGTTCAATGATGATTGTGAGTTTATTTGGCGCCTTTTTACTCGTTCATTTTGAATAATTATTCAAACGAAGTGAGCGAGATTATTTTCTGGAGGGAAGTTACATAACTGCTGTGAGATTATAAGTACTTGTGGTTCAATAAATACCTTTTAAGGATTTATCCAGTCATGATTGTTAATGTTTGACTTTCTGATTATTTTTTTTGCTATTTGTGTGCAGGTTCTTAGTTTAGCTGATAATGGGGCCCGCAAGAAAGTCTAAAAGTCTGAACAAACGCTATTCTTATACCCACGATGTATCTCCTAGCAAAGATGGAGATGGTTCTAAAAGAAGCAATAGTCGGGTGCGTTTCTGGTGTACTATTCTGTCTTTTCTGTTATAATTACACTCTCTGGTGAAAACTCAACCTAGATTCAGCTACATGTATCACTAACATTAACCTTTTGTCTTAATGGTCATATGATTTTCTCGCTTTTTGTCAGTATAGTTGCCCATGACATAAGATAGAAACTTTTATCTGGACGTCTTGCTTTGTTTGTCAAAATATTTAGGTTGTTATTGAAATGTCTAGCATCACTTTATTGCTGTATAGAATTTCTGGACTTGTTGATCTTGTAGAGATACATGGGCTATCTTTCCATGTCGGTTTTCCATTCATGCAACAAACTTCCCAAATGTAGAGTAGTAGATGAGTTCTTTCAAGAACCTTAACATGGTCTTTAGAATGTGGGTTTATCCTGTGACCTGCATGTTAAGAAGGAAGACCTAGCCTACACTTGCACGGTTGCAACCATTTTTTATGTTCTTGTATACTATGATTGTTCCATCTGTGCATTGTAAGCTACTAATTTCATTTCATTTGTTATACATGTAATGATAGACAAGTGATGTGGCTGTCCAGTTTCATTGGACAATTTTTGTAAGACATCTGATTTGTGATTTTAAGGATATTCACAGCTTAAAATCTTGTAACAAGCTGCAAGTACCCACCACGATATCCCACTGAAAAAATTCTTCATCCATGTATGGTTGTTTTGTAAAATTGGGGTTGTGCAATTGTTGAATGTTCATCAACAGAATGACCTTTTCCTATTAAAAAAAAATGCAGAAAAGAAAGTTGTCTGACATGCTTGGGCCTCGTGACCATGGAAGAGCTAACTCGCTTTTATGACTCTTACCGTTAAAAAATGGTAAAGATTGGAAAAAGGTCAGTTGAAATTTATATTAGTCCCATTGACTACAATGTGCATAATGATTGCTTAAATTTGTTACCTAAAATTATCTTAAAATTTGTCTGATCTGTAAAAATAAATATGACCACCACTATCTAGATTAGCTTGAACAAAAGATCTGTTTGGCATGATCCTTTCATGGATTAATCAGGGAGTTGCATACTTTTCTTTATGGCCTAATTTGTTGATTGCTAACAGCTTGTTCTTTATCGTTTATTTTTTATGGGTACAGGTGGCCAGTGCTGTGCGAAATAGATCTTCAGAAATGGTGGAGGCCCTTTACACAATGAATAGGGTGAATCTTTTTGATTAATGTCTTTTTCTGTCTTCTTGCTAATCAATCTTACTGCACTTATTTCGAGCTTGTTGTCACTTCACACAGCCGTCATACACTATTATGTAGATGAAAATTCTCTCTTCGTTTTGGACTCCCATTGCATGGCTATTTAGGCCTAGAGAGACCACCTCTAGATGGTCTATAACAAAATGGTTCTAGTATATACATTATTCGCTTTTAAAGATTCGTTGGCTCTAAAATCTATTATTGGCCTACTTTAAGATAACAACACCACATAATTTTATTCATTCCATATCTAGTAAAATAGTTGCAAGAATTGAAACATCTCTGCATTTCTTACTTCAGAACTGGGAATGTGATCGCATGTCACAGTGAAATTAATAAGACTCTAGGTTGTCTGTATCATTATGCACAATGGCAATATAATAGTTTACTAAGCACGAACACGTGACAGTTGTGAAGATAAATAGTCATGTTCATTCTGTGATATATAGATCACCAGATTGCTACTGATATTATCTTATTGGTGAGAGAATAAGATTATTAGACCTGAATGACAGGTGAGTGTTTCGTATCCTAATGAGGAAGGGCTATTAATTTAACTATATTTTCATTCTTACCACATGTATATTTTAATGTAACTTCGGTAAAATTAGAAAGCTATAGATCAACATTGATCTTCAACATCACAATTCACAACATATCTTGATTGGGACCAGGCATATGCATTCTTCAACTAAAGTTGTTATATTTTCACTTATTTTCAGCTCTTTAATTTCAGGCATACTTATCTCTTCCACATGGAACTGCTTCTGCGGCTGGGTTGATTGCTATGATGACTGATCACTACAGCAATTTGGTGAGACTATTTTTAATTCAATTATCAAAATGCCATCCAAAAAAAAAAAAGACAAATTCTTCAGTCAAATTCATGTTCTGGAGTGCTAAGTGGTTCACTTAATATAAATTCTAATGAAAATGTGGACAAAAGCAGTTAGGCCTTGTTTCACAAATGTGTGTGCTCCAAGTCTCTGTATATGTGTTTTCTGTCATTTCTCTGAGTAAAAGCAGAATCTCACTGCAAAATATGTCCAAACTACCAAAAAATCTGGTGGAGTTCCAACTATAAATAGCTTACAATTAACTTCCTATACTCTGATATTTTATTTCCAATTTGGAAATAATAAATTGAAACTCAGTAGTATTGGTGGCTCATAAATGGTAGACTTATGGGTATGGAAAACCGGTTTTCAAGTTATATGGTATATATCATGTCATGTGAAATCATTGCTGGCTTCTTGTGATGCATATGTCATGTTATTCTTGGTTTCACAGGCAGGAAGTGACAGTGACCAAGAAAGCAATGACGGAGTGGGATCATCACGAAAGACTCAGAAGCGTGCTCGTGGCAAAGTGCAGTCTACTACCTCTAAAGCATCAGATGAGCAATTTGTTTCACATTCCCCAACCATCGGTTCAAGTTATGGCTGCCTGTCATTGTTAAAGAAGAAACGGTCTGGTGGTATGTTCCAAATAGATATATCAAGACCTGAAATATGCATAGTTATGCTTGAACTCAATCTCCATGGACTGAACTTGGATCCTCGTATTTCTGCTGCACAGTTTTTAAATCATTTATATCAGACCTCTAGTTATGGAAGAGGGACTTACTAATACATAAAACTTCAAAATTGACATAATTCTGTGAAAGATTTACATATCGACTCTGGATTACTAATTTGTAGCTAAATATCCTTGCATGCATCAGATTTTCTTGGATATCCCTCGTAGTGTTTTTGTTTTATTTTGTCAAATTCTCTTCTTGTTCATGGTATCGCACGTATCCTTGTTCATTCATTTAATGTCTTATAGTGCACATTCTCCGTATGATTTTTGTTCACCCTCTCTGCAGTTCACTTCTTTTCAAATTGATGAGAGAGTTCATAATGTTTCTTTTCTTTTGTTGTTTTTTACATCAATATATCATCCTGATCATATATGTATGGAGTTTTCTTCAGGAAGCCGACCTCGCCCTGTTGGAAAAAGGACACCAAGGTTCCCCATTTCATTTTCATATGAAAATATCAGCGGGGATAAACTCTTTTCTCCGACCAGGCAAGGGTTGAAACTAAAGGCCAATGCCGATGACGATGAAGTGGCTCATGAAATTGCCATAGCTTTGGCAGAGGCATCACAAAGAGGTGGTTCTCCGCAGGTTTCTGGAACGCCAAATAGAAGAGCTGAAAGTGTCATGTCATCACCTTTTAAGCATGCTCAAAGAAAGGTGGTGATTTAACCTGATTTACTGAAACAGTATTTTCTTTTATCCAACTTATGGAACTGCTGTTGGTTACAGCATTCTGTAGCTGAGATGGCCAACACCAAGCTCTTGGCTGCCGACACAGATGAAGAAGATTTAGAAGGAAGCACAGAAGCTGACACAGGTGAGTTGTCTAGGTATAAGCCCATGGAATCTGTAAGCATTGGTACAACGAGACAGAAGGGGAGAAAACTTGAAGGGGAAAAAATTGAAGTTGATAACAATTATGAGTCTCACTTGGATGACACCAAGGAAGAATGTAGTGGAACAGAGGAAGGTCAAAGGTCAGGAACAACGAGAGGCAAGTTTGATGTAGAGGTCAATAACACCAAGATTTCTAGATCGTCCATGCAGAGTCAGAGAAAGAAGAGCAAAAAGGTTCTTTTTGGAAAAGGTATGGCCAATCTTTGCATTTCTTTCTGTGTTAAGCTTTAGTCCCTGTTGTCTCTCTGAATCATTTTATAGATCTTGGAATTTCCCCCTTTCGTATGTTAGTTTTAATTAACATTAACGGTTTACGTTCCATGTCTCTTAACATAATGATTATTATGTATCTTTCCATAACTGATTGTTTTACGAAATTAGGAACTAATTCCTAGAAAAATATGTGATACTAGTTAGAATTTGTTTGCTTCTATATTCAAGTCCCACAGTATGATTGATGTCCCTTGTCGTATGTTTCTGGCTCCATTAGCCCTTTAATCATTACAGAGCAGATATATAGTACGTGAGAGTTAACCTACAAGTTAATTAATGCATTGATCGAACACCTTGATGATTGTGGAGGTATTTCATGTCTCAGTTAACTGAGATCCTGGCCCTTGGGAGGTTAAGCATATCATTATATGGGCTATTGTCCTTTTCCATGTGCTCCTTCGATTTGGTCGTCGGGACTGGGAGTGATGTTTTCACTGAATATATTATTTACTTGCCATTCTAATTTAGATTAAGGCATACTTGATCTTTGTAGATGAAGAACCTGCTTTTGATGCCCTACAAACTCTGGCTGATTTGTCATTGATGATGCCAATAGAAAATGAAGATGGTAAGTGATCGATATCCACTTTTTCCTATTTTATGTTATATGATCTGTATATGTTAAGATTCACTGCACATATTCAGTTGAGTTGGCTACCTTTCATGCAACTTGCTTTAACATGCATAATTATCAACTTCCGCAGCAAGATAAATATTGTCGCTTCGATGCTTAGTATGCCATTGCATTTGTTGTGTTGATATCTTTGGCCTGTAAATCCATCACTCATAACCCAAATTCAAGATTGCCTCAGAATTTGTTAAATTTAAGATTCTTTTGATGATTGCACCTAAGAAAATCTCTATTAAATGTAGTGGATATCAAATCCTGTTTCTTTATTAGGCAACAAAATGAGTTATAAAGAGGTAAAACTTTGGTTGTTTGCTACTTTCTCAATTCACATCTAAGGGTGTAACGGAGTGGAGCCGAACATAATATTGTTCAAACTTGTTTGAATTTTTATCGAGCTTCAAAAATTATGTTTGAGTTTGATTTGATTATTAATTAAATCGAATTTCAACAAGCTTTAATCAAGCTAAACACGAATTGAGCTCGAAAGTACCTTGATATTTTTACTTGAAAGAGCTTGAGTTGAGCCGAACACATTGGGCAATGAGTAGCTTGATATTCTTATACATTTTATTATTTTTCCTAATCGAGTCGAGTTTGAGCAGCTTTACATTTATCTAATGGAAAATTGTATTCATAACGAACCGAGCTCAAACAAGCTTTTAATGACCATCTTGAATCGAGTATCGAGTAGTTTAGTTGATTGGTTCAATTTTTCAGCCATATTCACATATGGGGTATGTTTGTCCTACTCGCATGCATTTAGTACTTTTGGCATCTGGGGCTAGTTTGACCAGACACAGTTTTTACATGAGGGTTGAAGAATTGTAAGTTTGTGTACTTTCACTCTATTGCCCCTAAAAATAGTGGTTGACATAATGGTGTCACATTATTCCTTTAATTGAGATTATAATTTGGGATTTTAATTTTCATCTTAGGAAAAGGAATCTAATTTTGGGATATCACAGAAAGGAAATTTGAGCAATAAATTTTGGGACAAAGGAATTAGTATTTCTGCAGCAATTCCGTTTTATGATTTTCCAGTCACCGGATTTACATTATGAATACAACTTTATGACTCTTAGTTAATTTAACTATTTCCCCATTTATCAGAGTCAAGGGTGCAGTTTAAAGATGAACCTGATGATCATGTTGATGAGTCTGTGCCATTAGAAGCTCTGCCAGCAAACCAGCCCAGAGAAAAACGTAAATCCTCGGGGATAAGAATGAAAGGGTATCTAGTATCAAGTTCTGGAGCTGGTTCAGCAAAATATCAAAACCTGGAAAAGGTTCCGCTTTTGATACTAGTTCTGTTCCTGAAGAAAACCAGGATTCTCATCAGTCTATACCCAAAATAACAAGAAAAAAACAGAAGACACAAGTGTCTAAGGTGAGAAAGTCATAATTTCTCTTTCATTGCTCATCATCATTATGAATATGATTTTTAGCATGGTTGCTTACTTGAGTATATATATTTGCAGATTCAAAAAATTGAAGATCATCCTGATATTCATCTTAGTGAATCTCTAGGGATTGAGGTACTTCACTTTTTGCTCTTTATATTATTACGTATAGGATTTTTGTTATTTTACAACTATTTTAAGATATAATGAAGTTTTGAATTTCTTTTTGTAGAACAGGCACGCATCATATATAAAGTCTCTAAATTCTTTCAAATGTTGTCAACTTGAAAACTAATAATTGTTTTAGTTATTTTTGGTATTAGTTGATGCTGCAATATTCTACTTGCTGTATTGGTTAAAACTCTTCTTCTTTACAAAGATAATATAGCCATACAAGGAATCCTCTTTTCTTTTCTTTTTTCCCCTTCTTTTTTTTTTTTTTTTTGGTGGGAAGTTGTTTGTACAAGGCACTTTTCCTTTGGTCTCAAATTAGGTTAGTATCTCCTAGTAATCTCCTCGTCTAGTTGAGAGCTCACCCAATAGTACTGCTGCTTTCCTTTAGGCGGAGATGCAGGCAAGAAACTATTGACCAAAAGTAGGAAATCTTCCCAAAGCAGTTCACCAAAATTGATGAAGGTTCCAGAAAATTCTTCCAGTGCTGATATACGGAAGGAAGGGAGTGACTCAGCCCAATCGGCTGTACAGGTTCCTGTGGTTAACCAAGTTAGTTTACCTACTAAAGTAAGGAGCAGGCGTAAGATGAACCTAAAAAACCAGTTCAGAAAGATTTGAAGTTTCCTGATAAAAGCTCAAATGACGAGTAATCTGCCACTCCATGACACAGCATTTAAATTTAAGGTTTGGTTTTCCCCAATTCCCCTAATTCACAAGTTTGATTAACTCAATTATTGACGTTCATTGTTCATATTGTGTCATACAGGAAAAACTGTCTAATTGTTTACTGAATCAGCGTCTAAGGAGATGGTGCACTTATGAGTGGTTCTACAGTGCCATTGATTATCCATGGTTTGCCAAAAGGGAGTTTGTTGAATATCTGTATCATGTAGGATTGGGTCATGTACCAAGATTAACTCGTGTGGAGTGGGGTGTCATAAGAAGGTATATATGTCTTCACTTTTTAATAATTCAATTATTTTGCAATTGATCAACTGAAGACGAAAAGCATGGCAATGCATCAATGTTTCCTCTAATGTCAAAGCAGCTCTCGGAAAACCACGGCGATTTTCAGAGCAGTTCCTGAAGGAAGAAAAAGAGAAGCTCAATCAGTATCGAGATTCTGTTAGAAAACATTACACTGAGCTCCGTGAAGGTATCAGGGAAGGACTGCCGACCCGACCTCGCGAGGCCTTTATCAGTCGGACAGCGGGTCATTGCCATTCACCCGAAAAACAAGGGAGATTAATGATGGAAGTGTGCTAACTGTTGATCACTCCAAGTGTCGCGTTCAATTTGACCGTCATGAGCTAGGGGTTGAATTTGTCATGGTAATCTACTACCTAATTTGCAGCTTGAATTTTCATCTGAAGGTTATGCTATTTAAGCTTCCATACAAATCAATGTTTTAGTTATTACATTGAAAAGTTAAGTCAGGTACATCATGTTATCAGCTCGTATCTTTTTCTGGTCCAATTGCATATCTTGATCTCGTGTATATTGTATGTAAATTATCCGCTCAGCTTGAGCTTTAGTTTAAGTCTGATTTGAGATGATCTTTGCCAATTTCTGCACTACAGAAGAACACTATTTTATGGGAAAGAATCTGAAGAGGTGGCCTTACGACTGCTTGTTAATGCTTTAGCATTTGCAGTTTTCTTCAAAAGACTTACGCCTGCTTCCTTTTTTTATCTTATTTATTTCCTTTTCTATATGCTTCCATTTCCTTGTGTGATTTATGCGGTGCTTTTCCTTGGCAGGATATTGACTGCATGCCTTTAAATCCTTTCGAGACTATGCCTGCATTGCTTGGGAGACATACAGTTTCAGTTGATAAGTTTTTTGAGAATATCAATGAACTAAAAATAAATGGACATGCAAAAGAATACATTAAGCTTTCCTCTGGTGACAATCTGGATAACAACGATGGTATTTCTCAGTTGTCTTCATTAGCTAATCCTGCCAGTTTGTTGAAGCAGATGAAGGCATGAATTCCTACCTAACTTTCATTCTAAATTATTTGCATTATATTTTCATTTCCACTGGAGCTTGATTTCCATTTTAGCGTCATGAATAGATGCATAACAATCCTCGACGGTTCCACCTTGCCGACATTTTCATAATTATCATGTTTGTGAGTTTTGTAGAAGAAATTGAACTTCTACTAGTTGTAACTTCTGTTGCTTGAATCGCATTGTTTTATTTATGATGATGATGCATTCTAGTTTTGATGTTACATACAAAGCTATTTATATGAAATGCTTGAGTAGTTTCTGGAAGAAAAAAAAATTCCTCTGAAGAATGATTTTATTTACATGAGTAGGCTGATAAAAAAGTAGTGAATTGGCAAAGTTTTCATCTGAATACGTGCCCATGATTTATTTCTTCTCAACTGCATCCTCGTTTTTCCATTATTTGGCCTTCTAAACCCAATATGCTGGTTGACGCCAGCAGAAGATAGTAAGTTAAAGAATAGAAGTAGCTCAAGTAAGATTCTGTTTACCAGGTTGCTTCAGCAAATGCCAATGCGCAAACAAGGATTGGACTTTCTGATACTGCAACTTACCACCTGACATCAAATTCTCAGCCTTCAACCCTAGCTCAGCTTCAGGCAAAGGAAGCTGATATTCAAGCTCTTGCTGAGCTGACTCGTGCTCTTGATAAAAAGGTATCATTGCCCACCTGCTTATTATCTATTCAGTATGTTGTTTCCACTCAATGAACTCCCTTTCCTTTCCTTTGGTTTTTTATGGTTAATGCTTGAATTTCTTAATGCTTAAACTTTTAATCATACTCGTTGCTGCTTTATGAAAGAAACCTACTGGTTTGTCTTCTCAGTTTTTTTGGGGTCCAAAATTAGAATCTTTTTTATCAGAACGTCAACGGTATATGTCTAAGATATCTCTGTGTAAGCATGCTCATTGCTTGTGTCCACATATATGCAGGAAGCTATTGTTCTTGAGTTGAAGCGAATGAATGATGATGTGTTCGAAAAATGAGAAGGATGGGGATAGGAGCCCTTTGAAGGGCTCAGAGCCATTTAAAAAGCAATATGCTGCAGTACTTGTACAGTTGAATGAAGCCAATGAACAGGTATCAGTCTTCATAAAGAAGAACTCAAATAGTCAAACCATGATTTTTCTTTTATATTTGCAAAATTTTCTTGGCGTTTAAATCACAACTTGGAGCACAATTTTTCTTGGCAGGTTACCTCAGCTTTACATTGCTTGAGAGAACGGAACACATATCAAGGAAAATTTCTGGTTACATCGCCAAGGCCAGTAACCCATCTTGCTGATCCTGGTGGCACATTGAGTTCTGTCGACCATTCTGCTTGTCAAACTCACGAAGTGGGATCACATGTGAATGAAATCATGGATAGCTCAAGAACAAAAGCCCGAACGATGGTAGATGCAGCTATGCAGGTAAACCAGGCATTCAACTATGCATTTCTAAGTGGTCTCCTTTTCAGTCCGAAGCTTCCTCATGTTTTGTGATAGACATAGTGGAGTGGGATCGTCCAACAACATTTTTTATCCTGAGACCGTGTTGTTTCTGTAATAATAGATACACTTTCTTTCAAATTGATCTTCAAGAAATTAATCATATTCTTTTATTAGGCAATAACATCGCTCAAGAGTAGGGAGGATACCATTGAGAAAATCGAGGAAGCTATAGATTACGTAAATGACCAACTTCCCTCGGATGATTCCGGCATGTCAATGGTAAGTTCGTCTACCTTATTATTTCACTCACAGTTCTTTTTCTCACGATCTTTTAATTATTTTTCTTGTGAAAACTGTTTTAGACACTAGATCCTAAAACGGCAAATGCATCCGAAATTGAGGCACAAATTCCTTCAGAATTGATCACAAAATGCGTAGCGACTTTGCTTATGATTCAGGTGAATTACATAAGAAGCAAGTAAATTATATATTTTCCTTCACATGCCGACTGACAGAATTTATAATTCTATAATCGCAGAAATGTACAGAACGGCAGTTCCCTCCATCAGAAGTGGCACAGATATTAGATTCTGATGTGACAAGTTTACAGCCACGCAGTACACAGAATCTTCCCGTTTATACCGAAATACAGAAGAGTGTGGGTATCATCAAGAACCAAATATTGGCACTAATACCTACTTAGTCATGGAATCAGATCCCCGTGAATCTGCCTTGTAGATAATTAAGTTGGTGTCGATAGCTCTCAGCTATACCTTTTTCGGTTGCATTTATAGTATAGGTCAAATGGATTAGTATTTTTAGGACTTATTTCTGTCAGTTGTTTGTATCGGTTCTGTGATGATGAGCTAGTTTTGTAATTGTGGCTAACAAGTGAAGAAGAGGGACATGAACATTGTAGTTTTAAGTGTTTGTCAATCTATAAGCAGTTTGCTTTGACTGGATAATAGCCTGCATTTTTACATTAAGTAGTGGATGTCTTAACAAACTGTAAATGTAATTGGAGACAGACAAATGAGTAATAAGTTAGTGAATTTGGCCTGTTTTTTCAATTAGCAGGTGGTGTGCCACCCATTCTTTTCTTGGCTAAGCAGGGAACTTCACAAGGATATTATTATGCCAGAAATACTAATATTCTTGTTAAGTTCAAATCACGAAGCATTGCACCGATAATTTTTACCCACAAGAAGATTTCATATTTTGTAGTTTGTTCACTTTTTTTTCTTTTTTCTATATATATATATATATATATATATATATATAGGGGAGGATCAAGTGAGACCATGTCTCTAGGTGAGACACAATGGACTAATCTCAACCATCCCCCACTATTAATCAATGGGTATGATTTAATGGATAAAAATATATTAAAATATTAATTGAATCAATATAAGGGTAGTATGGTAAAATAACATAACAAGTTAGTTACAAAAATAGAATCAAATATCTTTTCTCTCATACATCTCCAAATTTCCCCAATCTCACGTCTCTCTCTCTCTCTCTCTCTCTCTCTCTCTCTCTCTCATTCCTCCATTAACGCAAATAAAGAAAAATCGTGAAGAATCGAAAATTACAGTTCATGAAAATTACTGAGAGAAAAAATAAAAAAATCGGGCAATATTACGGAGAAATAACGAGCAAAGTGAGTTCAAAACTAAATATGCAACAAAACTCAACTAAATATGCATTATCCAAAACTATCTATGCAGCGTAAAAAAAACTAATATGTAGACAAAGATATCCAACCATGCAAGACGTCATAAACTATGCAACAAAATTAACTAACTATGTATTATCTAGAAACTATCTATGCATTGTGGAATAACTAAATATGCAACATATTGTGTAACATCCCATTTTTATAATTTCCAAAAGCAACATTCCCATTTTCATAACTAAATATACATTATATTGAACCTATTTATGCAGTGTAGTATAACTACATATGCAGTACGTTATATTCAATTATGTCTTGTTTTCGTAAAACAATGCCAACAAAATAACTAAATATGCATTATTTGATGTCTAATTATGCAAAGAAAAAGAACCCTAACTATCTTTGTAAAATAAAAATATTTGGAAAAAAAAAAGTTCTTTAAAATCCGCCACAAAATTCACTTGGGACCACTAATTTGAATTAAAAAATTACAATCTTACCCTTAAAATCAGCGAAAATTAGAACTAACTAGAAAAAATGAATTAATCACATCCCTTCATTTTTAAGATCAATGGGTAAGATGAGTCCACACTGCCTCACCTAGGGAGTGGTGGTTTCATTTGAACCAAATCCTATACATATTCTTCTATACTTTACTTCCCTATAAAAGTGTGAATGACTTTCATGGTTTCTTGAAATTCTTAAAAGTTTTTTTTTTTTTTTTTGAAAAAGATGCACAAATTATTACTCAATAATTACAAATGGAAGTTACAAACTTCACATTTTACTCCCACCTTCTAGATAGCTACGATTGCTATTTTCTTAAGAGCAATTTGACTTTTAATGTGTCTTTAGAAAATTATTACTCAATAATTACAAATGAGAGTTACAAACTTCACATTTTACTCTCATCTTCTGAATAGCACCTATTTTCTTAAAAGAAATTTGAATTTAAATGTGTTTTTACAAAATTATTACTCAATAATTACAAATTGGAGTTACAAACTTCACATTTTACTCTCATTTTCTAAATAGCACCCCTAAGTTTTTTCTTAAAAAAAAAACTTCTAACATTCTCAAATAACAAAAGTACCCAATTTTATTTCATTATGAAAAACTTCCAGCACTATTTTGTGTAATTTCCATCTTTTTGTAGTTCATAATTTATAGGATCTTAAAATATTCTTGGTACAACAAAATTTATCTTTGTTGATTTGCAAGTAAGGTGGTAATTGGAGAAGTGAGACTCAGATTATAACCTTTTTCGATTTGATATTTCGTATTGAGGTTAAAAAAGTAAAGGCCAATATTAAATTAATCCTTATGAATCTTAATTTCTCAAGTCTTTACATAAATCCTTGTGAAAATCTTTTTTCAATTTGTAGGTATGGTGTAATTGGAGAAGTGAGACTCATATTATACATTTTTTCAATTTGATATTCAGGCATTGAGGTGAAAACAAAAAGATTGAATGAACATCAACATTATACAGGGCGTTAGGTGTTCTCCAAACAGGAATATTCAGATGATGTAATATTTTCCTTTTGACAATAGGCCGAGAATTTGTCTTGTTTTCAGTATTCTTTCTTCTACTAATTTTCTTTTATTTTAGTAGAATTGCAAGTGTTTAAGAGAGCCTTTTTCCAGTATTTTGAAAAAAAAATGTGACGTAAAAAAAATTGTAAAATATAAAACAAAAGGCGATTCATTATTTCATGCATCATGTTTACTTTTTTTAATATATTAAACTAGATTTCAAATATATATTTTTTGGTAATATTAATTGTTAAAGAAAAATATAAAAAACTTCTTTTTTTGGTTGATTTGATTTTTCTTTCTCTTTTTTCGTGAAATGATTTATAGATGCACGTCAATGGTGGTTTTATACTATTTTAGTTTTCCTTTTGTTGAGAGAAATACTATTTAGTTTTGAGTAAGTAATAACTAGCTAATAAAAAAAATTAATTTTAAATTAGATTTTACACAGTCCTAGCAACAATCATAAGAAATTAGGAAAAATTAAAACACAATAAGTTGCCAAACCACAAATTAAACTTTTGATTAGTTTTTCCGTTAACTTTTGTTTTTTAAATTATTTTGAGGAAGTTCTTTTCGTTAATTTAAGATTTTATCATTTGGACAAGTATAAGCTTGAATTACATAGTATAAGCTTGGGGATGATTTCACCCCATGTTTCACAACTCATAAAAGCGATCATCAAAGTTACAATATTTAATTATTTTTGGTACCGTCTATGCACCAACAATAAATAAAAAATGCGAGTGATAGTTTTCTAATTAACTACATTATATTAACTCCGATGACCCAATACTATATATATGCAAAAAAAAAAAAAAAATAAAGTTTTTTTGGGATTGTTTCTTCAACAAAATTTAGGACAATTCGTGGTATGTTTTTCTTAGGAATGATCCAGATGGAGCGAATTCTAGGGTTGTGATGCGTTTTTTTGGGTAATGGATTTGATTTGAATTCAAGAAATCAATTAAACAGATTATCCTTCCTTAAATTGTAATGATTATTATTACTGAAAAGTTATCTATTTGTGATGTGCCATGTTAATGTTTGAATTTCATCAAACATTATATTTCGAATTTTTTTCTTCCAGATTTCAGGATTAATTCTTGTCAGTTGATATTGTCAGTTTCTTTTTATAGGAGTTATGTTAGAAGTTTAAATTCAGTTTTCTGACTTTACTAACTCCTTAGAAGTTTATGGTAGTGGGTGGTTTCTTTCCTTAAATCTTGCAGGTAGTTTTTCTTCTATTTTCTTCGGGGAAGTTATTCCGGTGATGGCTATTTAAGGATCGAAACCAACAAATTTCGTGTATGATTTTATGAGAGTTGTGAGTTCATCTTTCAAAGATTTTCATACGTAAAGTGCAGGGAAAGGATACTGATCGGTGATACCAGGAATGTTGGCAACATTGTTGGCATCATTTTTAGAACTCGAGTTTTGAGTGTTTATGTGAGATAGATTCGGTGTATATTGAGTGTTTGAGTGCACTAAATAGATTCACATTTTGTAAAGGAGTATTGTTACTTTCGGAGACAACAAAAATGACTGAATTCGCGAGTTTTTTAAATTGTAGGATTTTTTTGCAAATGTTTATGGGGCTAATTTTGCAAAACCTTATAATTACAGGATCAAAACTACAATTTCTCCATAAAATAGCTTAAAAGGACCTGATAAGAGTTGAACTGCTCCAAACCTCCAATGTCAATAGTGTCCACCAAAATCATGCCATCCGATAAGTCGAGTAGCTCCGCCACCTAGTTCAGTAACATAGTTTCTAAAGACAACACTAAAATGTCTAAAATGTCCTTGCATAAAGTATAGAAAAAGACAGAAAATAGAGCTATTGATGCTAGGTAATTACCAAAAGGAATGTTGTATAAGAAGGAACTTTCAAACTGAAACCGAGTCTTCAATGTAGGAATAAATATTTGCCAAAGTTGAATTGTCAACTCTGTCCGTAATTGGCAACCAAGACGCCAAATCACCATATTCGAGTCAAATAATATTGTATCACCAACAATACACATTCAGGACAAGAAGAAAATTGATGCCACTATTTGATACATAGATTTTTTGGACCTTAAAGCCGTTCCAGTACAACTAAAACCTCAGCCATCCGTGGTCTTTGTTTTGGTTTTGCGCTTAAGCACTGGAGAGCAACGGTGGCAACAGTATATGCTTCATTATGAGGATATTGGCCCTCTATCTTGGGGTCCATAACTAGCAATAGTTTTCTCTTGTCGCGCAAGTATGGTTGTGCCCACTCTGCTAGATTTTGCTCTTCACTAGCCCTAGTTGCGTCAATAACTCGACGCCCGGATAGTAATTCTAGCAAAACAACCCCAAAGCTATATACATCGCACTTTTCTGTTAAGTGACCTATTCATGGGGAAGAATTTCAGTATGATGACAACACAAGGAAAAGTATGCTTCTTAAAAGGCTTAATTGCAATTTCAGTCCTGTAACTCTTAGGAGTTGGCATTCTTATTTCTTAGTCTTATGACTTCTTGATGTGGCAGTTTTTGATCCTTGATGGTTTTACCCTTCAGTCAAAATGGCAATTTCAGTCTTATAACTTATCTCAATCTTTACCTAGATTCATATTTCCAAAATTATCCTCATGAGGCAGTTTTAGTATGAGTACTAAACAATTTCTACTCATGAATAAATAAAACCCAACTCTGATAACATTATCTGGATGATCAAAGAAATTTTGGGGATGTTGGCATCCAAGGATATTTTGGGAATAAATGAAATTTTGAAACACCCATTCGAGACCAAAATTGCACAAAATCAGAACTTGTAGGACCAAAATGCACAAATTAAAAATTACAGGACCACAATTGCAGCAAATCAAAATCTTATAGGACCAAAACTGCTAGCCCCTATAATTACGCGACCAATTTTGCAATCAAGCCCATCTTAAAATTTCAGCAGGAATGAAAAAGTATTTACCTGTTGCCACATATTCAGGTGCAGCATAACCGTATGTACCCATGACTCGAGTAGATACATGGGTCATATCACCAGTAGGACCATCTTTAGCCAAACCGAGGTCAGACAACTTGGCGTTAAATTCCTGCACCCCATATGATTTCCGGTTTTATACATGTAAACAATATATGAATTAAAAACCAGAGCAAGAAAAATAACAGTCTCTGCCAAACACACCGCATTCAAAAGAATGTCAGCGGTCTTAAAACTCCGGGTTATGACAGGTTTTTCCTGGAAAGATAGTACTCTGGCGGCACCTATAGCTACTTTGATTCTTGTCGCCCAAGGAAGTGATTGATTATGCGTTCCTATGAAACAGAGCAATCAACATTAATGAAGAGCTTTGGATCCGCATGCTAAAGAACAAATCATAAGTTACTCAAAAACATGTATGTAATATTTTCACAAACTTTGAAACAAAGATCATAATTTAAAAAATGGATAATTACAAAAACTACTCCTGAGGTTTCGAGTTAATTATTAAAAAAACCAGAGATATTTGAAAATTACAAAACCCACATCGAGGTTAGATTATGTGTTAAATGTAAGGTAACTGCAATATTTTGACAAATGTAAAGGTTGTGTTTGAAATGTTTTTGCTTATGAAGGGGGTAAAGTGTAATACAGAATCAAACCTCACGGGATATTCTGTAATTTTCAGAAATCTGTGGCTTTTTTTATTAACGCAAACCTCAGGGGTAGTTTTTATAGTTATCCCTGAAAAATTCCTAGGGGAAGACATCAATATCTTAAGTCATGCAATCAAGTGTGCAAAAATATTACTTCTGAACAGGTGATTTTCCAAGCTCCCTTTGGGCATGAACTCATACACCAAAATCATGTCGTCTTCCTCGGAGCAATACCCAACAAGTTTAATCAAGTTGGGATGATGAAGCTGACTCAAATAATGAAGTTCCGTCTGCACAAATAATTTGGTTGGTAAACGATACCACTAAAAAAAAAATAAGCACAAGGAAACAATAGGGAAAGGAAAACCTACCAACCACTCTTCACGCCCTTGAAATCCTCCCTGAATCCACATCTTGACAGCAACAGGCATTCCGGATCCAGGTTTAGTAGCAGTGAGAGTTTTCTCATCGATCCATCCTTTAAAAACGGGCCCGAATCCTCCTTCGCCCAAAATCAAGTTTTTGGTTGCCTTTTTTAGTTCTTTAAATTCTATGGGTCGTACATCATGGTGAGATAAAATGCGAGCTTCCGGACTGATGGCTTCGGTGGAAGCTCTAGAGGCTTATTGAGATTGCAGCAAAAATGTAAATGTAAGTTGTTAGAGTTGACTAATTTGATATAGAAGCATAGGCAAACGTAAACAGTGAACCACATATTCGACGTACAAACAGTTTATATGGAAAGCCAACTTAAGGTGCTCAGGATACTTATGCTATTATGTCAACGCTAAAAGCTTGTTTGATATTATCCTAAACAAAACTCCAAAGATCCAAACAGTACTATTAACATGCTATAGGTAATTCAAAGTTCAAATAACCATTTAATTCGAGGAGCACGAAAACATTAGAAACAGCATAGAGGTAACAATCCACTATAAATTGCCATTTCAGATTATCTTCACTTGCAAAGAATAGCATTGTAGCTGGTCCCGAAGTTAAAATATTTTAACTGATCCACTTATTTACCAGTTGCTTCAAATAATTCTTTAGAAATAGATTTCCTCTTTCTTAGGCAAAGCAAAACTACAAACTTGGTGCTCATTGGATTGTATTGTCTTTTAACATACAAAATAGTTAACAAGATATTACCTTTATTTTTCTAGTCATATAAAACTACATTGCAGTTTCCATGACGTTTGCTGGAGTAAAATGCAAGGAGAGTCGAGTAAGATCAAAATTCTTACAAGATTTTTCATTTTTCTTTATCTGCTAAAACGAACTACGATTAGGTTGTATTTGAATTGAAGGATTTGGAGTTGAGGAGAGAATTTGGGGAAGGAGATGGATTTCAAATCCACCAAAATTACTCAAAAAATAGCTTGAATTTGGAACTTAAAGATTGAAATTCATTATATAATAAACTCATCCAAACAAGTTCAATGGGTTTGTTCTTACGGATTTGAAATCCTTAGCTTCAAATCCATCAATCCAAATGAAGCCTCAAAGAATTATTAAGACAGCTAGATGGAAACTGCTAAAAGTAACAACAGAGTTGTACCAAATACCTATAGATTGGAAACCAAATTTTTATTTATCAAAATTGTTAAATATCAACATTCTTTAGTATTTGGAAATTGGAGAGGCACAAAAGTTATAGAGGGAAAGAAAAACACAGGATTAACAGACCTAAAATGATAAGAATGAAACAAAATCAAGAAATTGCTACTCATTTAAAAAATTGCAGTCTAAGATTGGAATCAACTTTGAGCCCTGTAGCTTTTATTAAAGCAGTAATTAAACAATTCGACCAGAACATTGAAGCCAACTTTGAGTTTCTCTTCATAGAGCCAAAATCCAACAATATTTGCAATCGAGCAAAATAATAGAGAAAGATGGAAGCTAGAGATAAACCAATTACAAGAAAACTGCATAATCCCACTCTTTAAGCCAAAATCCAACCAAATTACGAAAACCCACAATTTCATGATCAATTTTTCACATAATTACAAGAAATTCAATTGTTTTTGTTACAAATATAGAAGTGGTTAATCTATTTAATTCTATTTATTTCATATATTAAAAATGCAACATTTCACATAATAAATGGAACAATGTATAACTGCCACATGAGAGACTCAAGAACGGTGAATAGAGCTCGTTTGGTTTTAGTTTCAAAGGAAATTCCAAATTCTCAAATTTATTTTACCTGATGTTTACTAAGAAATTTCACATTTACAATTTTCAAACATCTTTTTACCCTGTCACCGCTCTTTAGATTTTTTTTTTTTTTTTTTAAAATCAATATATATTCATTACACCTAAATCTAAAATCAATGCATGGTCATTACAACTAATTCAAAACATGTAAATCATAGACGGTACACCATTCATATCACTAAAAAATCACTTTCTCACATTAAATATTTCTTTATGAGCCCATCACTAACAAATATAGATAATATTTCACACATATTAAGAAAATGTAATAAATAAAATTGAGATCATAATTTTTTTTTATTTTCTTCCTAATTTGCCCCTTACATTAAATGGGAATATATCATTTTTACTCTCAAGTAAAGTGAATTGAACATGTGTTTTTTTAGTCTATTGTTGTGTAATTACCTGTCAATAAGAAAATAAGTCTATAATTTGAGACGGACAAAATCTGACATCGATGCAACCTCGAAAACTCCACTGAAAATAAAGAAAACTAAAGAAAACAAAACCAAACTAACCCTATTATTCAACAATTCCAAAATGGGAAATTTAGCTGGAACATCCATTCAATGCACTATACACGAACTCAACCAAGTAAAGCAATCAGATTTCTTAAAATAAAAGACATAATCAATTAAACAAACTTTGTAAGTAACTAGTCCAGATATATTTTTACATTTTTCGAGATAATATTTTCGTACAACAGCAACAACAACTAAGCATTTTTTCCACTATATGGGACCGGCTATATGGATCATATCCCGCCATCGGTAACAGTCTTCGAGATAATATTTTCATAAAAAAAAAAAATGAATCCAAAGGCGAAATTTACAGTATCTACTGCAAAATCATACAAATCATGCATAAAATCCGTCTCGAACATGAGCCATTGCCATAATGCCATCAAACTATCAATACAATAACAACTTCTAAGGTTTTTGACCCACAAATATTTCAATAAACCCAGCTTTTTTCCAAATAACAATGAATAAATACGACCGTGATGAACTAATTCCGTACGTGTAAAAAACGGGGAGGAAAACGAAGCCTAACTCTGTGATTGAGCAATAAACCTGGGAACTTTCATACCAAATCCATGCTTGGCCCTCTCAACCCTGTTCAAATATTAATAAACATTAGTACTTTTGCTTGGATATTGATTAATGCTTGAAAGAAAATCAATGGCTAATAGATTTGGCAATTTAAGTTCTGCAGTTGAAATTAGTTCTTTCGAAATTGATAATATACATCAAAAGTAAAACCTTGTCACCGGACCTTAAACCACTCGGTGGTAACTAGATAAATTTCAGACTAGAATTCAGGGAAAAAGAAAAGTGATGTAACTGGAAAAAAAATTAAATAAATAAACAAATTTATCACAAAATTGAACTAAATCGATATTTCAGTTTCATTCTACGATTTAACTTTTTTCCATTGGGTTCGAGACTGTTCAGTTCTGTCCATGATTGCCACTCAATTTCACATTCTAAATTCACACGCAAAATGAAAATGAGGGTAAAGCGGAGAAATAGTACGACTGATGATTTTATTATGAAAATATATTTTGCCAGTCTAAAGAACCAAAAAACACTATTTCCAACAAATGCATTTTAAAGAAACTCATGTTCTCTTCATATGATTATACCAAACCAAGAAAGAAAAGAAAACGAACAGGATTGAAAATTATGAAGAAGAAGAAGTAAAGGTCAAATTGTAATAGCTATTTTCATCGAAAAACACAACAGCTGAAAAATGTGATTACAGCATGAACCACAAGAACGATGAACAATAACAATGATAATAGTGTAAGCAATCCACAGTGTCTGTATGTACCGGGATACCTGTATGCTCAGTGCTCACACATACCATGTACAGTGCAGATAATCGAGGTATGAGAAGTAAAAAGCAATAGTTTCGTCATGTATTCTCAAGTCATCTAAGGCCAAACATATTTAGCTAAGAGTAACTTCTATATTCATCTTCCCACATTGCTCCTCCCCAACCCGACTCCCAAAACTTGGTCTTGAACATTCACTACAGAATTTAGAAATGCTCAAGAGTGACCAATCCGAGGATTCTCATAGCATATAGGTAGTGTTCGCAAAAACTTCAGCTTTTGAAGAAAAAGTGATTAATTGTAGCAGAAGCGGAAAGTAGTTGAGAATCAAAAGTTGGCATGTTTGCAAGCTAAAAATTGAATTATTTAATTGGGAGTGTTTGGAAGTAGAATCAGAAATCTAAAACACCTCTTCCCCTGCTTTTTGTTTTGATTAAATTATGCATATCAGAAACATAAAAACACTAAAAAGACTTTTATTCAACCAAAAGCTGACAATCACTTTTTTAAAGTATTTGCGAACACTCCCATAATATCCTAAAACTCAATGAAACACCTAGAGCGTTATAGCTATGGTAGCACGATAGATATGGTAAACACTTGACACAAAATAACTGCTATTTTAGTTTGTACGACATGCATGAATCACTTAACAACAGTAGTTATAATAGCACTCTCTTGCAAGAAGAAGCAAAAACTTACGTCGGTGCAAGTTTGCCTAGACCATCTAGCTCTTCTCCAGTTTGCTCATCAATCACTCTCCCTGTAATCTCAACGAGATAAGATCGGTTTTTAGTGATTGGAAGACCTCTGCTAGCAAGCAAACCTAAATCTTTCTGGTGAAGTTCACGCCCGTTGACAAAAACCCCCGTGTTTCCAGCAGCGCAATTCTCCGGCAGAGGATAATCGAACTCTTCAATATTTGGCTGCACAACATCAATCGTATTATGAACTCTCCGGCGAATGAACTCTTCAAAGGATAAATCTATTGCAACTGTATATTTTTTCTAGAATGATACCGATAATGCAAAGGGATAATTACAAAAACTACCCTTGAGATTTGAGTTAATTACAAATAAATCCAGAAGTTTTTGAAAATTACAAAAGACCCCGTGAGGTATGATTTTATATTACAGTTTACCCCTTTCATAAGCAATCAACCACCCCTGTTAAATTTGTATAAACATTACAATTATGCCCTTACATTTAACATATAATCAAACCTCATAATTTTCAAACATCTCTGAGGTTTTTTGTGATTAACCCAAACCTCAGGGGTCGTTTTTGTAATTATCCCTAATACAAATAACTGAAAGACTGTTGAAGGGAAAAGATTGTATGCCTCGGTATAAAAAAACTCACCATAATAATGCCCAGACAAGGATGGCCCATCACACCCCAAAATCCAGCTTGCTTATCGTACCTGGTTTGTTAAAACGTTTGCGAAAGATCCATTAGCATTTTGGAACAAAATGACAGGATTATCGCAATACTTTTTAAGACACTGCAGTAGAAAAGCTACTACAATAATCTCAAAAATAGAAGGATGCATCAAATGAGTGGGATGGAAAAAGTGCAAGAGACTGTAAAAGATAGACCAAAATATATGCTACACCACAGTTATGTTATCGCAATATACCAGTGTCAACAAACAAACACGTGTAACTATGTAAGTTCAATGCATTGTTTTAAACTGCATTAACAAACAAACTAACAAGTATTGTCCTCTATAATGAATTTCCCAACATTAACAAATATTTTCCCAATAAAATGCTTCAGCTTAACTATACACTTGTAGTCTTTTTTAATGCTTATACTCACTAATTAATTCAATTGTGTTTCCTCATGACACGTCGAACATCCAGACATTTCTTAATTGAGTCACAACGAAATAAAATTTGAAAATTTTCCACGTTAAGGAACATAGTATCACTAAAAAACTGATGTAACCAGCGATGCATTTCTAATACAAATGTGTGAGAAATTATTTAGTATATATACTCACCAGTATTCTCCTGGTTGAATTGGCCCAGCTAATTTTTCAGCCTTCTTAACTACACGATCCGGTATGAAATGCCCATTGACGAAAACTTGTGAACCGCCACCAAACAAGTTCAATGGGTTTGCTCTTATGGATTTGAAATCCTTAGCTTCAAATCCATCAATCCAAATGAAGCCTCAAAGAATTATTAAGACAGCTAGATGGAAACTGCTAAAAATAACAACATACTTGTACCAAACACCTATAGATTGGAAACCAAAATTTTATTTGTCAAAATTGTTAAATATGTCAACATTATTTATTATTTGGAAAATTGGAAATTGGAGAGGCACAAAAGTTATAGAGGGAAAGAAAAACACAGGATTAACAGACCTAAAATGATAAGAATGAAAGAAAATCAAGAAATTGCTACTCATTTAAAAAATTGCAGTCGAACATTGGAATCAACTTTGAGCCCTGTAGCTTTCATTAAAGCATTAATCAAACAATTCGACCAGAAAATTGAAGCCAACTTTGAGTTTCTCTTCATAGAGCCAAAACCCAACAATATTTGCAATCGAGCAAAATAATAGAGAAAGATGGAAGCTAGAGATAAACCAATTACAAGAAAACTGCATAATCCCACTCTTTAAGCCAAAATCCAACCAAATTATGAAAACCCACAATTTTCATGATCAATTTTTGACATAATTAAACCCTAAAATAGAAAATCAGAAAAAAAATATATATATAATGAAGTACCAGACAGATCTTCATGGGAAGAAGCAAAACTGAAACGCGAACTGAAATCAGCTGAAATTGAGCTGCTGATGCTATGGGAAACAGCAAGTTGCCTAAGCTGTTCTCTCTTGAGAACGGCGGCAACCAACCTCTCCCAGTTATCATACACTCTTGACATAACTCACCTCTTGGCAACCAACCAAGTGAGTTTTTTTCTTGGTCTTTGTACACTTGCATCCATCTTTCTGGTGATTTGGAGTTTAGCTAATATCTCCGTTTGGTCAAAAGGTTTAATAAATTTTGGTGAGAGACCTAAATATCCTCATGGTACCAACTTTCAGAAAATTAAATAATAATGGTTTTTCATAGTACATACCTTAAAGAGAAAATAATGGGACGGGAAAAATGCAAAATTAGTCTTGTATTTATATGGGTGTCGCCATATTAGTCCAGTAATATTTAAAATTGTTATTTTGGTTCCGTAAATTTTGAATTTGTTCAATTCTAGTCCTATAAATTTTAAGTTGCTGCAGATTTGGTCATGAGGGATATTTCTATATTTCACAGATTAGGTACTGTGATGATGAGCTAGTTTTGTAATTGTGGCTAACAAGTGAAGAAGAGGGACATGAACATTGTAGTTTTAAGTGTTTGTCAATCTGTAAGCAGTTTGCTTTGACTGGATAATAGCCTGCATTTTTACATTGAGTAGTGGACTGTAAATGTAATTGGAGACAGATAAATGAGTAATAAGTTATAGTGAATTTGACCTGTTTTTTCAATTAGCAGAAGGTGTGCCACCCATTCTTTTCTTGGCTAAACAGGGAACTTAACAAGGATATTATTATGCCAGAAATACTAATATTCTTGTTAAGTTCAAATCATGAAGCATTCCACCGATATTTTTACCCACAAGAACACTTCATATTTTGTAGTTTCTTCACATTTTTAGACCTTTTTTTTTTTGCTTAAAAAGAAGGTATGATGTTTTTGATGAAGTCTAAGGTTGGAGAAGAATAGAACCATGTTGCACCTAAAGAGGTGTAGGAGTTTACAAGCACGCGTACATACACCTTTAACATCTCCTGAACTTTCATAGTAAATTGATTTATTCTCTAACTTCTTTTTTTTGGGTTTCTAATAAAATTGCAATATATTAGTTTGTTTTTATGAAATTTTTAAATATTGTATAAATTTTAAAAGAATTTATTGAGAATACTTCCACAAAATTTGTAAATTTTATTAGAATAATTAAATATTTGTATTCTTATTTTCTCAAATTATTCACTTATTATACTAGCAAAATTTATTGTATAATTGATTAGAAAACGAATTATCCCAAATAATACCTAAGAAACAAATTAAGGGTTTAACATATTACTCTTATTCCTGAATTCGAGATTGTTAATATGACATTGATACATAGTTATTAAAGGCGAAAGTCGTGATGTAGTTATTAAAGGCGAAAGTCTGCATCACGACGCAAGGGCTTCTGAGCCTGAGGTGCAAGGCGACACAAGGCGCAAAAAATTGAAAAAATACCAAGTTTTACCAAGCTTATATAATATTTATATAATCAGTAAATTAATAGAAATAACAAAACACCCTAGTTAATACAAAAACCCTAGTCATCGTTTGGTTCAACAATAGGATTGGATTTGATTATTTCCCACCAACTTTATTGGCCTTTTTCCATGGATTTATTAAGGTCCAATAATGTGTTTGTTTGAGTGATTGGACCGTTGGATTGTAAGGGTTGTTTATTAAATTGTTTGGTTCAAAAGTGATAGTAATAGCCAATAAGTATTGAATTACCTTATTGCCCTTAAATTATAATTCATATTCCTATATCACCCTACACAATTACAAGGACATGGGTATGTAGGTAATTTGTAATAGTAGGATATTGGGATGTATTCCTCATCCCACCTAGGGGGGTGGGATACCTATTACCTCAATGAGAAGGATAAAGAACCGGGCCATGCTAATTTCTGGGTCATGGATGTGTGAACCAAACAATATAATAGGAGTGAAATATTAGAAAAATGACCGATATCCCTTCTATTATGTCCAACCAAACAAAGCCTAGTTAAATTATACCACTTTTTTAAGTTGCCAAGCCACATTTTTAAGTTCCCTGCACCTGCACCCAGACAAAAGGCGCTGCAAGCGCGCCTGGGCGCACGCCTTTGGTGTCCAAAGGCTATGGGCATCTCGCCTTGCGCGCCCGGCGCCTTACTCGCGCCTTTAACAACTGTACATTGATAGTCCTTCAAAAATGGAACTACATATCTGTACGGTACACAACAAAGCTGATAAATGGTACTATTTAGCAAAAGCCCAGAAAGGCAGAAACAATGAAGTATTTGGCCAGGCTCACTGGTCAAGATTCCTCAATGTCGTCTGATCATGTTGGAATTAAAAAAAAAAAAAAAGGATACAGCAGCGGTAAATATGCACGAGTTCTATCAGTGGCAACTAATTCGGTTCTGCTATCTATTTCATATTGTATTTGCAAAAGTAAAAAGAAAAGGCATCCTGTTTGGAGCTGACAGATCTCCAAAATCTAAGAAGCTAAATTCCATGGTGTCATAATTTCAGCTTCTTTTTCGGTCTTTTGATGTATCGGCAATGGAATCCTCCAACTTCTGCAAAAGTTGATGAGGATCTCTCTTTGAGCAAAAAATCGATCTCAAGTCTATAGACTATTATTAGATGAATTCCAACAAACAGCCTACCTTTTGTTTATTCTTTTGATTCTTTTGCTTCTTTTTCTTTTTCTTCTTCTGCTTTTGTTTCTTTGACACAGAGGTCTCTGTTTTCTCTTCTCCATCCGATTCCTGTCAAAACCCACAACAGGGGAGTCAATAACAGTACGTTACGAAGAAAGGTTGCACACACAATGAAACTCAGCAGATTTAAGATATGAGATTATGTAAATGCACCTCAAAGTCTCCAAAAGTGTCGACATGATGAATAATTCTTCCTGATGTTGAAGTTCCACCTAAATAATTTGTAACGGAGAATAAGCACAATATATTAATAAGCAAAAAGTGAGAGTGCGTATAATGAGATTGTACGGGCATGAATATGCCACAATGTCATTTACTCTAATTTATGAGCAAAAGAAATAAGAAAAAGAAAAAAACAGAGATTTTTTAGTGGGATATGAGTCATAGGACAAAAACAACCAATATCAATTTGGTGTATTTCTAGAATTCTATATGGATTAATAGATGTTGAAATTTGGATTAGCTGAGTTGCAGAAAGACTTTTCACATTTTTGTTTTAATTTCTATTATCAGCTACTTAAGTTTCTACTACTGAATTTTCAGTTTCAACTACTCTACAAGACTACAAATATGATCAAAAAGGTTCATGTAAGTTCTTTTTACAGACTTGAATAAATATGTAAATGAACTGGAACTGAAAATAACAACCAAAGTATACAATAATAAGCGCCAATATAGTTTTAATTCCATGTAATAAAAAAAATGAAGAGTCAAAAGTGTCACAAAAGATCACCTAGAACCTATTTGTATCACATAATTGTCTTATCAATACATGGCCTTAATATATATTTTGAAAAGTTCAAACTCTGATGAACTCAAACTAAGGTCAAGCTTGTAATTACTTCTAAATGCAATGGTCCAACAAGAAACAAAAAGAATATCAAAATATCGACCACTTATACAGAATATGGATGCCCTCCACACAAAGTCTCATCTATAACTGATAAAGTCAGCAATCAAGATGAAATGAATTGCAAATAACACGAATGAACCATACTCAGATATATCATGCCTGCGTTTGGAAATATGATGGAATTCTAGATCACTACCAAATCCAATAATAGAATTCTGATGTTCATGGTTTTTTATGGATGCTTTTCCCCAATAACCAAAGTCCATTGAATAGATAAACTATAATCCCCCTCGAATAAACTAAACAAGGAAATTTTCTGAAAGCACTTACCATGACGTGATATGCAAGACATTTTCCATCTGAGAAGTTCCAAACAAACTATAACAATGTCCATAATTCTCAAGTTATTTCCCTCTTAGTATCCACTGTTAGGTCCAAAACTTGTGTTCGAACTAATTGTTTAGCGAAGAAAGGAAAGAGAAATTACTGAATCCAATAAAAGAAAAGAAGATCCAATATATATTCCGGGTTCAATTTGCTTTCAACTTGTAAAACATACATCAGAACATAAAAGGAAATAGCAGATGCACTTTGAAAACATGCAATCCAGGAATGTGACATCACCAAAGTCCTCAAAACCAACAACAATGTAGTTCAGCAATTGCATCAAAAACACAAACTTTTGGTAATTGAAACAAATGGCAAACTCCAAACCAAAAGGTTTCAATTTTGATGTAACTGAAGAGAAGATGAGAACTTCATACTGCATTGAACAGTTTGTTTGGCATTTTTAACGGCTAATTCAACGAGCTTTGGATCCACAGAAGCCAACCCATTTGGCTCCTGAAGCTTTCTTTCAAGGAATTTAGCCAAAGCAGCCGCCTTGTTTGTCTTCATTGGCCCCCCAGGGTGCGCCAGCCTACACATAACAAAAACCTGAATACCCACAGTTGCGTAAAACGTTACACAATAAAAAACAAACATAAAAGCACCTCGTCAAGGATTACACAAAAAGTGCAAGTGTAGCAGTTGTGCAAGCTGATATATGCAATATATTTGCATATATTTACATCTACGCATTTATATGGTAGTACATAAATAATAACAAACCCTAATCACCTAAAAAATGACTATCCCATTAAAATTTTACCAATACAAGCTAAAAAACCAACTTTTGTAGGCAGATAACCAAAACTCAATAACGTCTATACATACACAAGTAGTATATGTATAACAACCCCTAATTACATATGCCTAAGCAAATTCACAAATTAAGTATCCCATCAATCACGAACACAAACTAAAACAGTGTGTATAGCAATGTGGTTAGGCTGATGCACGCAATTTATCGAATTTATACTACATATGTAGTGTGCGTATAGGTTTAAGAACCTGGGTTGGGATCGGATTTGATTGGGTGCACACGGTAGAGGAGCGAATTTGCTTCCTCTCAGAGCCTTTTTCTCCTCTTCTGTCAGTCCGTCCATCTCTCTCTCTCTCTCTCCCTCTCTCTCTGTATGTATACGTATATATGAATGTATGTACACTAATTGTATATATCTGTGTCGTGTGTATTGTTTAAATGTATTGACAGCTTGGAGTCGTTCAAATAATTTTAGTAAATTGGTCCGTAACCTTATTATAATTTCGCATATGATCCTCATATTTGCATATTGTATTACCTTTGTTTTTTTCTTTTTTTTTTCTTTTTTTAAAAACAAATTGCAATTCTCCTGGTGGAAAATCATGATGTTAACACTTAAGGCTGTGATTGGTTGTGCTTTCGTCCCGTCCACTTTCATTTTTTGAGTGAATAGTAGTGAAATTTTTTTTGAAAGTGAAAGTAGAATGGATAGAAAAAAAATAATATTGTTTTGATGTGATGGAGAATCTTTTAGAGATATTGATTGTTTGTGTGATTTTTTGTGGAAATAATAATGTAAAACATAATGTAAGAAAATTGAATAAAAAAAATAAAAAATTGAACAAAAAATAAGCAATATGAATCTCATTTATGCCTTTTGTTATCAAGATTAAGAGAAAAATAACAAAATTGTGATAAATTAAAGAAATTACCGAAATTAAAGGGTCAAATTTTTTGCGGAGGCTTATTACTCAACCTAGCCTTTTGGTTTGTAAAGTGCACAAAACTAAATATTTCCCAACTGGTGGTTTGTTCTCTTGCATTATTAAAAGTGGGGATTCTTGGCTTTGGAATGGTTGGCTTAAGGCTAGGTTTACTTTGGGGCTTGGGTTTAGATTTAAAGTGGGGGATGGGAAAAATATTTTTGTTGTGGATTCCCCTTGGATCCCAAAACCTCCTCTTTTTACCCTACAACCTTGTGTGATTGGAATTTGGAGGAAATGACTGTGAGGGAATTTATGTATGATAATGGGTCTGATTGGAATTATAATCTTCTTATTAATACTTTTAGTTTAGAGGATGTTAATATTATCATGCGATTCCAATTGATCCCGATGTTGGTAGAGATGTGACTTGGTGGCACCGGGATAAGAAAGGTGTATTTTCATCGTAAAATCAAAGATACCAACAATCGATAAAGATTAAGATGCACAAATTGAATATTCCTAAACGAGTGACGGTTTTGGAGTAAGCCAAAAACATGGAAGAAGTGTTGGGACATGAAGATGAAAGGTAAAGTTAACCATTTCATCCGGAGATGTTTACACAACACTCTCCCGATCGCTATCTTCTTTGAGACAGAAGGTTTGGACATTGATACAATTTGTCAAATTTATGGTGAGGTGTGGAATCGTTGGAACATGTGTTGTTTCAAAGGTTTAGATCCCAATTGGTCTGGAAAATCACCCAGGTGTCTTGGTATTCCTTCTCGGATCAGTCTGTTAGGATTGAGGATTGGTGGAAGATGTTAAGTGACCTTGAATTATCCAAAACCAATCAAGATAGAATACAACTTTCTTCATATATTTTGTGGTGGATTTGGAAGTCACGTAACTTATGGGTATTCCAAAAGGAGGATATTGATGCTAAGAGGATTGTGGAGAAGGCATGGTTAGATTGGCATGAATTCGATGTTGTTTCGTGTTCTCGGATGGGGGTAAGGTGGGTGAGTGTCGGGCACCATTGAGGTTGCAATCGAAGGAGGCAATCGAGTTGTTTCGCTCCTATCTCTGCTTTAGTTTGTTGTAGTATTGTTGTTGATCGTAACGTGTGGGGGGGTGGTTGCTTAATAATCATGGGAATTTGTTAATGCTTGGGCAATCTCTAGGGATCTTATACAAGATCCAGTGGAGGTTGTTTTTGCTTGGGGGTCGTTATGCGTTGTGTATGGCTTATAGATTCAATTCAAGGAGGTAATTATTCGAGTAGATGACAAGGATATTGGAGAAAAGCTTAATGCAAGAATTCCACTCCGTTGGGAGGAAAACTAATAGTCGAAGACATCTATTTACTTTGGTTTCTCTTTGATAAGTGTTTGTTTTGTGTTCAAATGCCTAATGATTGTGCTAATTGTAATAGATTAGTTCATTTAGCTTTGGATAATGAAGTTGATTTGAATTGGAATTTCCAATTCCCCGAGTGGCTCCATGTTTAGCCACTTCGGTTATTAGCCCGTCGGCTACGTATTTCGTTGTATTTTCGAGGTTGAGTTTGTTCAATAAAATTTGCTATTGTTTAGGGAAAAAAAAGAATAAGAGGAGGAGAGAGAAATAAATAGTATAATTGGGTATTGGGATGTGTGAAAATAAAGAGAAAAATGAATTAATTTTAAAAAGAAATGAGATTTTCTTTTTTAAAGAACTCACTTATTTCACAAACAATCACACTCTCTAAGAATTTTTCTCTCAAAAATGAAAATTTTGAAAAAATTCTCACAACCAATCACACCCTGAATGTTTTTCTTTAAAAGTTTGGCTTTGTCACTGTGGGTACTCAAACCTAGGCCTCCTTATTGTGATTTGTGAGTAATATCCCTAGTCCATGGGCTTGTTATTATTTCTATGTTAATAGAATTTTTTTTCTATTTTCTCAATACAAATATACAATTTTATTAGATGGTATGATTTTTATTAATAACCTTTCGATATAAATGTATTTGTTAATGTTGACTTTCTAAGTCAAACATTATTTTTATTTTTGTTTTGCAAATTTTCTAAATATTTAATGTCAGTTTTTGTTAGTTAATTTTCTGGATATTTAATGTCAGTCTTTGTTAGTTAATTTCTTGGATAATAATGTCAGTTTTTAGTAGTTAATTTCAGTTTTTTATTGGATTAATGGATAATGGCGTTTTTGTAAGTTTGCAGGAAGTTTTCTCTCCTTGTTTTGTGCAGGTAATTTTTAAGATGTGGAAGTTATCCCATAGAGTGGTTACACTTTTGTCTATTTAGAGCAAACCAAATCTGCAGTAGATGTACATATTGAGAGATTAAGAGTTTCATCTTCCAGTTTTTTTCTACAAGAAAATTTGCAGAAGTTCAGTGATAGTAAGAGTGTTGGTGACATTGTTAACATCATTTCTTGAACTCGAGAGGTGTGAGTTTGTATGAGATAGATCTAGTGTAGAACGTGAGTTCTGAGTGCAATAATGTATTCCATACTTTGAGATGAGTGTTGGTTCTTTTTTAGATACAAGGGGAGTTGTTCTTCTAGTCTCATTGTTTCTTAAGTATTTTTGTATCATGTAAACAACATCATCCATTGAAGAGTTTTTGTTCTAATGAACATCGTAGAAGTATTTTTTATACTTGTACAAATTTTTAACTTCTTGTGTTTATCATTTAATTTGTCTTTTATTTCATATTGTGAAATTGTGTTTTTATTTAAGTCTTTCGATTTATTTCCAAAAGTGTTGGCAATACTTTTCACCGCACATCGCACTTTTATAAGAATTGGACCCTTTAATTGTTCAAAGATTATATTCCATAAATAATTAGGCTCTTTTATCAATATATTCTTGAATTATTGCAATTGGAAAATGAATTTTAATGTATAATCAAATTTTGACGAACTAACTTCATATTATCCTTACAAGTATACTAATTCGTGTACTTAATCGTGTGGTTTAACCTTGCATATAACAGCATCTTTAAAAGAGTGTTCTCTCTTCAATTTGGAGTAAAAAGTTGCTCTAGCACTATACCAAAGCCTGCTTATTTATTTTGAAGATATGAATAGTTTGCGCAGGATTAGCGCAACACCATAATTGTGTTAAAAATTCTCTTTTCTTTTGTATTTGAAATTAATGATTTCAGTGCATAAAAATATGAACTAAAAAAATATTCTTGTTTAGTGCATAATTTATTGTAAACTGCTGGGGATGAGGTGTTAAAAATAATGAGTTTTAATATTCGTTTTAGCAATACATACTTACTGACTGACTTGAACGCAAGTATTGAACCGGTTTAAAAAAACAGATGGACTTGACCAATGTGGCCCAATCAATGACACTAAGCATGGTTTCACATTAGTTGCCCGGATTGCCAACTTTTTCTAGCCACGGAAGCCCACTCACTAAATAAGGCAATAGAGTGTCATAAGACGAATCTAACCCTTTCGTTATAACCAAAAAAGAGGCCCAAGCCCCACTGGACTCACACCGCCCCGAGCCTCAAACCTAACGACTTTTAGTTAAACAAAAACAATAATTTTTTTTAGAGATAAACAAAAAACAATAAATTGACACATAAAAAACAAAACATATAAAGTATTCTTATCCCCAAATAATGAATATATATTCTTAGTTTATAGCATAAAATATGTTAAATTCTTAAATTTTCAGATTGAAAATTACTGTCACATAGTAGCAGTGCGACACTTAGCACGATCACTCACTATGACAAAATTTATTGTTCCATTGTGTTACATGGCACAATGGCAAAAAACCATTGTGTCATGTGGCATGATGGCAAAGATGTCATCGTGCCATCATGCCATGTGGCATAATGGCAAAAATTCATCGCACCATCGTGTCACCTAGGGTTTTTTTTTTTATGAAAAGGGAAAAATTGGAAAGAAAAAAAGGGGGGAATATATTTAACAATTGGGTCATATTTTAAAAAGGTGGTATATTTAAAAAGTGGGTGTGTTTAAAGGAAATGGAGTGTCAATAGCACCACCCTTATAAATAATATGCAATACATACACAACATAAAAAAAATATTAATTCATCTTGTACGTAACAAAGTTGAACCAAAATTACCCTATTAGTAATTGAATTTAAAAAAATCAAAAGAGAGGAAGCCCCCACTTTATATCTGCTTTGAAGAAGCGCAGAATTTTTGTTATTTCTCCTTTCCAGCAATAGCATTAAAGCAACGCTAAAACTCAATTCAACTGTTCTATGACTTTGGTACAACAAGTCCATTTCAATACAATTTACCAAAAAGCATCACCACATCATGAGGGCGATGGATCAAGATAAGACCAACTAGAGAATGTGCAGAAGTAAACGTCAAAAAAGACTCGAATAATCCGACTGGTGCTAGCCGCTCCGGGACTTTTTCCCACAGAAATCAGCACAATTTTGGGAATGACAACTTAAGGGACACCCAAAAATAGGACAAACCCCGATATCGATCTAAATTCCTCACCCATCTGCCTATTTACTAAACCAGGCCACAAACGAAAGGGCAATCGAATTGTATACATGAAAAACACCGTTGCACAACTTTTGTTGCCATCGTTTAAATACCCATGAGAAACTGGAAAACATCACTCAGTGAAATGATACCTTCTAGACGTTTGCTTCCAGCTTCAACAACCACCACCCGTCTAACCCCTGAAAAAAAGGCGAGCAATATATATATATATATATATATATATATATATATATGTACATTGTACATTAGGAACAGGTCTATGGAAAAGAAAAAGATAATTACAAATACTACCCTTGAGGTTCAGCCTAATTACAAAACAAAAGGCAGTTATCTTTCAAAATTACAATACCCCTTTGAAATGTGTTCTATTTTACAAATTGCACCCTATTGGGGGGTAATTTGTAAAATAATACCTCAGGTGGGATATTTAATTTTAGGTATCTTAATTCTAAAAGATAATTGGTTTTTTTGGTAATTAAATTAAACCTCAGGGGGTAGTTTTGTAATTATTACTAAAATAATTGATTCCTCAAAAATCAAGAGAAACGTAACCTGGCTGGGATAATCTGTCCAAGACCTTATGGAATGGATCAGACTTCAAGCACATATGACATCTTTGATTGTTGTATCCATATGTTGAAAGGGGGTCATCTCTGTATTGCAATGCCTATATTTAAGAAAAATTGACAAGATATATAAGAAAAGTGGGACACAAAAGATAATGCAACATAGAACATGGATTTCAATGTAGAATTGCATTATGCAAATATAGGGCGTAACAATTTTCTCTTCCTCAATCTAACTCAATAAACTCAAATCAAAATAGCCCTGCACCACATACACCACTATTTACGAAACAGGAAGCTGACCATAATAAAAGAAGAAAACAGCTACCTGGATTACCCACAGAGATTAAGTGGTTAGATCAAGTCCCTTATAAAAGTTAGACAATATAAAAGGTATTTAATTATCATGTAATGCTAACAGAATAAGTATGCTAACCTGATTTATAGTTGTTTCTTCGAGATTAATGTGCGTATAAATTTTGTCCTTCGCCAGAGCAGTTATATCACTGCAGAAAACCATAAATGCATGACTACTGATTTAAAGTGTTCAAAAAATAATTCACACAGCAAAAGCAAGCATAACAGTACAGATTACTGACCTTCGGGAATATACATCCAATAAAGAGTCATTATCATCAACAACTGGGATCGAACTAACTTGTGCTGCAAAAGAGTGCAGTTTGCAAACATAATCCATAAGAGTGATATAGTACCTAAAATAGCGAATCATAGTTCTTGATTATGTGGTATACTAATATCAACTGACTGGGTAATATTACTTAAATACTTCATATATGCATGTCTGAAATTGAATTAGGATATTCAAGATTTTGCATAAATTGAACTTCCACAGTGCACACTCACTTCAGTGCACCCACAGCTAAAGTCTCCTGCGCTAGAATTTTTTATTATCAAATTCCTCATTGACGTAATCAATTTGGAAGACAAAATACCTTGAATTAATAGATTCAGTGCTGCACTAAGTGAAGAACTCGGTCTCAACGTAGCCAATGGGCGTCGATTTGACTCTCCAATTTTAGGAACCCAAGTGCCCACAGGGATTGTACTAAGTGGGAACTGAAGTACTGGTAGTGAGCTTGGTGAGTGCTTAAAAAACCGGCAAATACCTGTAAAGCAACAGAGAATGTTATATTTCTCATATTAAGTACTCCACAAGCATTCACATGTCCTCATATAAATTTTCCTCACATTTTAGTATTCCAGAAAGTGAAGCAAGATGCAATAGATGTGGATTTGAGGCGTCCACCGACATATAATGAAGAATGGGAACTGTGGCAACATCATTTTGCAAAATCTTCAAAGCAACTTCCTTCAAATTATCATCAGGCCCAGCCTGAAATCCATCACCAGGTTAACTGCCGAAATAAATGTTGCTTGGAACCGGACCAAATAAAAGTTTTTGTCAAATAGTAGAGCAAATTTGGGTAAGTCAAGAGTATCAGGAACATGCAACATCATCCCAACAGCAGATTTAGGCTGCGATTGGATGTGAGCGAGAATCCATTTTCGTTCCGCTGGAGAATTTTTTTTGACCAAACATGCGATTGTTTATGAAAATTTTCAGAAAATATACTATTCTCTCACTTTCACTTTTTCTCACATTTTCTTTCACCAATCACATCTACACATTTTTTCACAAAAAACTAATCATTATTACACATTATCCCACAAATTTCACTATTCATTCACTCACACATTTCTAACTACCAATCACATCCAATCATTATTTTACTATTTTCATATCAAATCAACTTTCATCATTACTTTTTCATCCCACATCCAATCACACTCTCAAAATTCATCTTTTTCTCCCAAAAATTTTTTTCACCACTATTCTCTAGCAAAATGAAAATTTTCAAAATGAAAGTATATCCAATCGCACCTAAACATTTCCAAACAGATAATTTGAACACAGTAAAACAAATTCCAGGTGAATAGTTTACACTGCCATTCAGCACATCAGTATGGAGACTTACATGTACAAGTCGTCTTGAAATAGCACCCCTAGGCCATTAACTTGACTTTTCAGATATAATTTCGCTTCTTTCCATGCTGATATTGTGTGTGTCTCAAGCTCTTCCTCAGTCAAATTGGACCCGTGACTACCAAGCTGCCACACATTGAGAACATCAAGGAAACACATGTTGAAACTTCACAGTATATAAACCAGCAAACAATAATCATATCAGAAACTAAGCTCAAAAAATAAACCCTGAAAAAAAATACAATTTGATAAATTTTATTCATTACAAAACAATTACATATCCTCATTTTATACCTCTTTCATAATCAAAATGAAATCCAGTGCGCTGAGAACTCCAACGAATTTTCCTTTGAGAAGTCCCATAAGGGTGCCATAGAGATTCCCTGGAAAGAATTTAAAAGAGGGGTACTAAAGAGAAAGTACTCAAGTAGATTAACAAAAGCATCAGAAAGAATGTGCAGACTATGGAAGAAAAGTACACGTGCGTCTTGCTAGGGGCAGGTTAGTTAAAGCGTCGTTGTTTCTTACAGAATTTGAAAAACAAATAGAGTGAGATTTTATTCTTAAGATCCTTATTTACTAAAAAAAAAAAAAGAATATTTTCAAGAAAATTCGAGCATTGTTCCCTACATAAAATGTCGATCAATAGAATTTGACAACTTATGGAGCAACAGTGGTGACTCTTGTAGAAATTTGTAACTCCCTGTTCTTTGTTAAGGTTCAAACTGCTTACTTTAGGAACTCACACAATATACAAGCAGATATATTCATTACTTGTGACACCACCATGCTGCTCTCAGTTCTCAAAATAAGAAAAAGGAATGCCAATTCTGGCAGTCCTAAAGTAGCAACACAGGTAACAAACATCCTCACTTATCCAAAGAGGACACCTAGTGAAAATTTCACCCACAAATACCTAATAAAGGTACCTGCTCATGCAGAATATGAAATGCTTGCTTTACAGGCAGGTCAACATCCAAAGCAATAACCTGCCAGCAACCCAGCAAAACAAAACTAAAGGCAACGAAAATCAATGTGAAAATATAACAATAGAGCAGGCAATAATCATACTGACCTTTCCAGATTCAGGAAGCAACTCATAGGCCATGTGTGTTGACAGGAACACAGCAATACGATGTCGGGAAATCTCTAAATCTGCCTCTGATATCATTGGAAAGGAGTCAGGAGATGTACCATCTGACACTCGAACCTGTGATCAAGACGAATAGCGGATGAGGTAAATCAACTCACTTGTCCTGTGATTGAACATGAAAAGAACCACACACAAATTTCTGAGCTTAGCACTCTCGACATTTTAAAGATGGATATGGTTGAAATCAGTTAGATGCTAAAGCATAATATCGTCAGATCAGAAACTTTAAGTTCATTTTCATCTAAAAAGTAAATTTAAATGTTTCTGATTATTTAAGCATTTTTATAAAACATTCTGAGATTCTTGTTTAACGCATATAAGGGTGTCACTCCAAATGTATAATTCCTTACGACCATCTGCAAACAGCAGCAATGCAAGTCAAAAGGCATATCAGCTAAACAAGCTATAAGGAAAAACAATAAGCCAAACAACTTATAATAAGAATTTTATAGCACATGCTGAATTCAGAGAACTAAAAGAAAATAAAGATTTAAATTGGGGAACCAATACTGTTTGCACTTTTGGAAAGAGATAAGCATGGCTATTCAGTTAAGGAGAGTAGAAGTTTATTTTTCCCAAGATATTCAAGTCCTATGGTTGCTAAAAATACAGTAATAATAAAGATAAATTAAACAGATCAGCAATGGCATACCACACGCTGAAAGGCCTCATTATCTACATCCATGCTGGAACCAGGACCTACGAGAGGCATTTGTGGGCTCGGAACAGCAGGACGATAATCTGATTCTCTGGTCAAGAGGACAGTGTTCACTGTTCCAATGTTACTACTGATAAAAGGCTGATGCTCATCGTGTCTCCATTCACCATCAACCACAAATTTGTACTGCAAAATAAGGGTCAGTATTAAACTATGGTAATTAATTCCAAAAGTTCGTGATTAATGGAAAGCCACGATAATATCTAAAACTTTAACATCATTTATCCTATCAGGAATCCTAGTTTGCCAATATTTGACATGCTAGGATTCCTCAGATTAAAACATCCTTTTAAAAATGATGCTACTCCAACTTACATTACATAGCTTATCAAGGCAAGAGCTATCAGTTCAGATGCAAATTTGTGAAATTTTGGGTATTCAGTTCATACCTAGGCAATTGTGAAGGAAACATGACGTTTTAATATGTCAGCCTTGTGAGTTAAAACTAAAATAAGCAGATTCATTACGTACAAGGGTTTTGGGTTAATATATACCCACCTTAGTTCACAATTAAATACTGTCATTTCCACTTGGAATGTCCAGAGATAACGCTCCACTCTTAAATAGGAAATTTTCTTTCGAAAAATGTTCTCTCGTTTAAATTAATAATATGGCCCACTAGATACCACTACTTTTGAGGTTAAAATGGTAAAAAAACACAACTTTAATTTTCCAATTCTCATCTAAAACTCCGTACCCCAAATCAAACATGACATTCATAGTTGGATAAACATAATATCTTTTGTTGATTGGGAAAGTGCATATAAAAATGAAGAAAATCAAATAACCCAAGATATGGAATAAAATGAGGTACACACAAAACTCAACACCATTGGAATTTGGACCCCTGTCTGATGTGATTGTAATCATTTTCGATGGCTGATCTGGACTTATATAGTTATAAACCTGTAATAATTATGGCGAATTTCTTAAATTGGACAACCTCCCACCACCTAAAATTTCTCCACACGTATCATTTATTGCTTTCTCATTTAACATGCTTCTCTATCCCTCATCATCAAACACTATCTCAAGCCTCAACATATGTCATAACGCCCTTTTTACTATATAAATAACAACTAACTGACATTTATATTTACCTAAGGACCATTCTCCTTAAAAGGCAAACAATGTCTAAACAATTGTCATGCAAAACCCTACATGCTCTTATATTTCGCTATCATCTGAAATTCAAGACTCCCTGAGCTGCATGAAATAATTATTCTCAGTTATACTGGAAGTCCAAAACTAAGAAGACGTCAAAGTTTAGTGACACTCGCAGCCCATTCATGATTAGGCAACATAATAAATTAAGGTCAAAGAGGGGCAACAAAACAAGTAGACAATAATGAAAAACAGAGACATAATTAAGTCTTATCCTAGTAAGTATCACCGCATATATCTGATATGCTCATGTTATCAATTAATTCCTGATCCAAAATACATCACATACCACCTCCAAACACGTGGCAAAAGGTTGGAAAATATGGCATCTCTCAGAAGGACCAAATAAACTGCAATTGCAACGACTAAAATATCTGGTTGCTTCCAGCAAAAACCGGATCAGTTTCAAATGAGTAAAATACATTCTCTTTTGATCAATACAAATAATCACAATAAATTTTTTAAAAATGAACTACGAAGCTTCAACCCACAAACACCAAAATACAACACCAACCTGGTGAAAACCGGGAGGCAGGCTACAAATTGTTTGAAACACAGTAGGGCAACCCTCAACTGGCGTCATTGGCCATTGCGTCCACCTTTATTTACCATCAATTATATAAAACCTTAGCATGCACACACTACAACTCATAAACAAAATTTATAATAAAAAGCAGAAAAATGGTTGCAGCATGATGATAAACAAGCTTCAAATAATAATTAACTCTCACCCCGTAAATGAGCCACTGATAAAGACAACTCTCCCACCATAAGGCCACACAAAGCGGGTGGGGATCAACACCATCCCACTTTCGCGCGAATAATCCATGCCAAGAGGATACATTCACTCCTCAACAATTCTAAATTTTCCAAAAGAACACCTCCAAGAAGGAAACACTAGCATTTGCGTATTGCAACAATTCAATGGAAGCTAAAAATTCCAACCCATAAACCCATTAAGCTGAACACCCCATTTTTTAACGGAAACATCAAACATTTCTTCTTAGACTAAATTGATGGAAAGACACGACCTTTTCTTAATCTGCAAAAACCATAATTGTACAGGGAGAGCTAAATAAAACAATAAAACCAAGAAACAACATCAATTAGAACCTAAAATATGAGAAAAATTGGTACCGATAGCAAAGCAGGTAGCATCAAAATGGAAACTTTTCGTAATTCGAGGAGAACTGAGGTTATTTAGAAATGAGAATCAATGGGAATATTTGTAGAGAACAAATTTTCTAGCCCTAACCCTAAATATTCCCGTTTTGAAGATTATTGGGGAAATATGAATATGAATTTTTCGTGTTGCGTATACGTTTGAGGGGAGAAATTATTAAGTGGGTCCCGCGCCACCTTATTTTTTTCTGTAAGATTCCCTTTTGCCAAGTCAGCATTCTCATGAATTAAATATTTTCCCTCGTTTAAATTTGTGGTAATTCTACTCAAAAAAATTTTTGTGGTAATTCAATTTGATAATGTTAAATTCATAATCTTAAACATCTAATTTAAATGAAAATAAATAAATAAAGGAATATTTTACGCATCACGGGCTTGATCTTTTGTTTAGTGCATATTAATATTTTATATCCAAAGCAAAACCTTTTTGTTGCAAGATAATAATGGTGATATAAAATTAAAATTGAACATATATGTATAATAACAATTATATTTAAAAAATCATATCCTGATGGATGTATGAATTTTTATTTGAGGACAGAAACTTGTGTGACTTGATATATATACTTTTGCTTTTCTTACATCTGGTTTTTGATATATGAATAATTTGTTTTTTTTTTTCTCTTTTTCTTTTAAATTGCTTGCAAGTACCAAGTTTTCTTTTTACTCAACATATATTAGTATATTACCCCCCAAAAAAAAAAAAGTTTGCCAATTATTCCAGCACATTCATGCCTCATTTATTTTATTAGGTGAGATATGCGTGGTGTTTTCAAAAACCTCTTGTTTTTTTCAAATTTGGCTATCATCTTGGTACATTATAATTAATTATTTCTATCTTATTGACTTTTATCTTATTTGCTATCCTTTTTTTCAGCATATTAATTTATACCTATAATCTGTTTTTTAAAATTTTTATGACAGTTATGCCAAAAAAATGTGGTTTATGTTGCGATAACATCAACCAAAAAAATGTAGTGATTATGAACTAATTCATCAACATGTGTTTATGGATGGACTCTCTAGATAATATTTTAAGACAAAAACTCATATGAGGTTGTCTCACATATTAATGTCGTGAGACGGATCATAAAACGACTCATATTACCGATCCATTTGATTTTAGATCTAACTTCCTTTGATTTGTAAAATGAATTGAATCCGTCTTATAATTTAAATCCATAAGACGATCTCATATTAGACTTACTCATATTTTAATACATACTAGTATTCCACCTGCACGGAAAGTATATTAAATAATTTGTTTTTTTTAGATTGTCAAATGAGTATAATTATATATAAATAAAAAATTAAAAACTAATTAAAATAAATCAACTGATGGAATTAGCAAATAAAGAATCAAAAACTCTCATTTTTAAATAAAATAAGTACACAACAAACAACCGATAATCTCCCTAAAACAAATTAATTAATTAAAAATTAATTACAAAATCATGCATTAATAAAAAAAATATAAATTACAAAATTCTTCTTTAAATACAATGTTGCTCATAGGGCCCGAACGATTATCTGTCACTATCACATATCAAAAGATGGGAATGGAAGAATTGGCAAATTTAATAGGTCAATATTCATTTATTAATCGAATGCACTAAAATATCTTTAGTGTACCTTATGTACTAAGAAAAATTAAAATAAATAAATAAAGTGAATATTTCTTAATAATATGTAACATTTTATAAATATAACATATTTTTCATTTTACATTGAGTTACAAACATTTTTTTGTTTTGAATGGCACTAATGAATGTGTGAGGACATTATCGCCATTTTCTATAGGTGGGTGTATATGACACACAATTGCGGAGAAATATAAATTTTTACGTAATTCCTAATGATGGATTACTTGCAAAATAACATGACCTTTCATCATACCTACATCAAAAAGTTAAATTCATATATTATTTAATTAAATTAAATGGATAAATTGCTTTTCAAGGAACTTCAACAATACACCATTCGAATTAGCATTTTCTATGTGGAAAAAATATTGAGTTACAATTACTGACCCAATTGAGTTGGATGAAATGCGTATTTATATACATCAACTCACCATTAAAAGACCAAATTAAATATGGGCCTACAATTTCATTGACCAAATCCATATGGTGGCACTGTTTACGGTCTCAAAAATTATAAATATACCCTCCATATAATTTTAAAAATATAATTACTTTAAAAAGATTATAATACCCTTACTCTTCTTAATCACACCCACCACATTTTTGTTCTTCTCGAGCAAATCTCTTTTTTTTTTTTTCTATAAACCCTAGATTTCCCAACACCCATATTATTCTAAATATTAAAGAACAATTTATATTGAAGAATACTATAAGTAACTCCTTAGTTTACAGTTAAAATATATATATATTTTTGCTCAATTTTTTAAGTTTAAAATTTGTTGTTCAATAATAAAAGTGCGACACTTAGCACAATCATATTGAAACTTTAGTTATGCCATCGTGTCACATAGCACGATGGCACGATCGTAATTATAACTTTGTTTGTATCATGCTTAGGAATGGCAATAGAGCGGGTCTGGCTAAACCCGAGACCCGTCCCGCCAAGGAAATAATGGACCCGGGACCCATCCCGCCACGAAAATCATGGACCTGGGAGCCATCCCGTCCCGGCTCGGACCCGGGATCCGGCGGATTGAACCCGCAAGACCCGACAAAGTTGTTTTAATCTGCTTTGTGACACAGACTCCACTGCTGCAGTGCTGCCAGACGCTAGTTTGAACTCATAACTGATAAATGATACATAAATATGTCACTTTGTTGTTTTCGCTTAATTTTTGGGTTGTTCTAATTCCTTACTGTACTCATTTGCTGAAAATTTCTTTTTAGAGTATTTTTTGTCATTTACTGTCATAATAGTTAATAACATTTCGCCTTGCCTATAAATTTGCAATTGACAAAGTTAAAGCCCTGGTTGACTGCTAATAGAGGGCTAAATATTTTTAATAAAAATAAATTTAATTAAATAAATATTTATACGGGGGGTCCGGGCGGGTTCAGTTGGACCCATCACCCACCCCGGACTCGGCGGTTTTTTGGAAGCGGGTACATAACCCGCCCTGGGACACGTTTAATGCGGGCGGGTTTAGACCCGCCCCATTGTCTGTTGGGAAAATCGGGTTGGTGTATACCGAATGGCCGGAAAAACAATCGAGCAGAGTAACAATATAAATCGAAATGTCGAGGCAAAGAGTTGAACTCTTTCTCTTTAAGACGAGATTGCCCCGCTCACGGTGCTTACGGAATCCCGCAATCGTCTCCCAAGATACAACGACAATCTACTTGCGATAGTAGCACTACAAATCGCAAAGTACAACGAACGCTAAGATATTTTTGAACACTCTTTTGAATTGACTAATGCGAGAATGAAGAAGAAGAGAGAATTTTGAAATTTCGATGTAATGAAATGAATCTGGGGTGGTTTATATAGAGCTCCAAGTGTCTCTTGACGGGTGCAACCCCCGCTCCGGATCGTCGTGGCCGTCGGATCGCGCCCGTGGTTAACGATTTGCGATCCGATGGTCTCGATCTATCTGCTGAAGGAACACACCTATTAGCATGCACCCCTTCACATCGGACAGACGCTGGCGTCGATCACGGTGCCGTCGGTGAATGACGCATCCAATCAATCCGCCACGTGTCGCCACTCATACGATCCCGCTAAGTCGCCACCCGGGATCAACCTGGTTCGATTTTCCAAAACTTTAAGGCTCTCAAAGCTCCTCGCGATGATGCGAAGTGCAAAGTGCGCCTCGAAAGCGCCCTAATGCGACTATGTGTGACGTGCGCGGCCCGCCTGCTCCGGCTCCGGCCTGCTCGGATGGTGCTCCGCACCGTCCGGTGTTTTGAGCTAGCAAAGGCTAGTCAAAATTGACTTGGTCCACTAGGGTGTACATAATAAGTTCCACTTGATTATTCTTTTTTTTTTTTTTTGATAACTCGGCCTTCCAGGGCTTACGCCCGACTATGCATGAGGACAACGACTCCGGCTCCTCATTCTTTGCCGCCAAGGTAAACCGCGGGATGTGCACGACGGCGCAAAGTGTTCGACGGGGTCTGGCGACGTACAACCAGATCCTCCAGGTAAAGAGAATAATTATATTCGACCCCCAATCTACTAATAACGATCTCTCCCGAATCGAACCCACACGGATGCTATTCAAGATGAGTTCCCACCAAGTCTTCACTACTCGCATATGCGGGGGAGCAATTTGATGGATCGAGGGGATATGAACCCCGACCTCCACCCCACAAACAATTTGATGGAGCGGGGATTTGAACCCCGACCTCCATCCCACAATTCTTTGTGGTGGCGGGAATGGGCTAAGCCCACCTGGTTAAAACTTTGGAGGGTAAACTTTTTATACTAGCCCACCCCACCTAAACATGTCCCCACCACAAGAAACCCCAACTCCGGCCTGGCCCTACGGATTAGTATACACCGCTTGGCCCTACGCGTATGGAGGATTTTTGAGAGGCATGGTTCTAGTAAATATCATTTGGAGAGATTCGAACCCAGGACCTAATGGTGCCAGGCAAGATCCTTTGACCGGGTGGTGGGCTCCAATTGATAGTTCCACTTGATTACTCATTATTAGTGGTGAAGCTCTTTATTAACTAGTCAAACATTTAATATGTTTCTATGGGGATATGACTTTCCATATTTTCACCTTTTTATATTCCATATATAAAAGCATTTTAAGTGGCCAACTTTATCTATTTATTTCTCATTCACCCGATATTGGTTTTGAGAAATTCAAAATGCTAAACTCATCTACCCGCGGCGTAGATGACGTTTATCTCATTTATTTCATACTTTGAATAAATGACCCCACTTAAATAATTGGTCAAAATCGGGTCAAACCCAATTTAATAAAACCAATTCCAACAATCCCCCACATGAATGAAATAAATGCATATGAGTATCACGGACACTAAGAGAGTTCAAACGGAAAGCTATTGCATCGGGAGAGATAGCTTGTGGCTTTGAACCTTCCTTAGTGGAATGCTATCGGATTTACTAGTTTGCATGATGACTCGATGTCTTGAATCTGTTCAATCGTTTATGTAAACCAAAACAACAACATCCACACAACATCTTTCCTAACATCATTTGGTTCTCACGGTTGTGTCCATTTTGGCCCTGGACAATATCTTGGATTCATAAGTGTTTCGTTGAAGCGGCCCGTCTTCACACTTATATAGGTGATCTCCTATTAAGAGTATCTGCCATACTCCACTTCTTTAAAGTATAGGAATCATTAAAAGTTTATAACTTAACCTCACCACATTCAGCAGGTTTCTCCACTTGGATAGGAATGAGCTGTAATATGCTCCAAGTGTTTATCTGAATATTCATAACTTAGTTGTCCCATTGAACCAAGGTCTTGGGATCTCCAATTCACAAGGTTGGGTTACCGCTATGAACATTCTTATTTTGTGGATTTTAAGCCCATTCCTTTCGATAAAAGATACTTGATCTCTATTCAAACCTTTAGTTAACGGATCCGCTAGGTTTTCTTTCGATTTCACGTAATCGATTGTAATAACCCCATTTGAGATCAACTGCCTAACGGTGTTATGTCTTCGACGTATATGTCGAGACTTACCATTGTACATGCTATTTTGAGCCCTTCATATAGCCGACTGACTATCACAATGTATCATGATTGCAGCCACCGGCTTAGGCCAACAAGGAATATCCTCTAAAAAGTTGCGAAGCCATTCCGCTTCTTCACCAGCTTTATCCAACGCTATAAACTCTGATTCCATCATGGATCGAGCTATACACGTTTGTTTAGAGGATTTCCATGACACCGCTCCACCACCAATGGTAAAAACATAACCACTAGTGGACTTAGAGTCTTTTGAGTCAGATATCCAATTAGCATCACTGTATCCTTCTAATACAGCTGGATATCTCGAGTAATGTAATCCATAATTCAAGGTGAGTCTTAGATACCTAAGAACCCTTATCAATGCCTTCCAATGGTCATTTCAGGATTACTCGTAAATCTACTCAGTTTATTAATCACAGTAGCAATATCCGGACGTGTGCGGTTTGTTACATACATTAGATCGCCAATGATCCGAGAATATTCTAGTTGAGATCTGTGCTCGCCTTGATTTTTAGCTAAATGTAAGCTTAAATCAACAGCGTTTTAATTTGGAGGATGTCATAAACATTGAACTTTCAAGATCTTTGTCTCAATATAATGAGACCGTGATAAAACAAGTCCATCGGATGTTTTAGAAATCTTAATTCCCGAATAACATTTGCTATACCCATATCTTTCACATCAAAATGTTTGATTAACATTTTCTTAGTATTCATGATTATATCATGATTACTACCCATAATTAACATGTCGTCAACATACGGATAGACAATTACATAAGCATTAGGTGTGTCTTTAATGTAAACACATTTATCACACTCGTTAATTTTGAAATCATTCGACAAAGATAGTTTGTCAAATTTCTCGTGCCATTGTTTGGAGCTTGCTTAAGGCCATACAATGACTTAACGAGTTTGCACACCTTCTTCTCCTGTCTCAGAGCAACAAACCCTTCGGGTTGTTCCATGTAGATTTCCTCTTCTAATTCACCATTTAGAAAAATTTGTTTTCACATCCATTTGGTGTATCTCAAGGTTATGCAATCCGCAATAGCAATGAGAACTCTAATAGATGTGATTCTTGTCACTGGTGAATACGTATCAAAGAAATCAAGGCCTTCTCTTTGTTTAAATCCCTTAGCTACTAACTGGCCTTGTACTTATCAATAGTTCCATCGCCTTTATATTTCCTTTTAAGGATCCACTTGCATCCTAAAGGCTTATTTCCAGTGGGAGATCTACCAACTCCCAAGTATGATTTTGCATAATGGAATCTATCTAATGTTAATAGTTTCTTTCCGGAATGGAGCTTTCGGGATGGACAATGCTTCACCAATTGTCTTGGTTCATTTTCTAACACATAGGTTAGAAAATGCGGACCAAAAGACTTAGTAGTTTTGGCCCTTTATTGCGTCTTGGTTCTTCATCACTTTGATGATCACCATCGGTAGTATCACGTGTTCTTTTGCTAGAACTAGCTTCTTTCCTTTCTTGACAAGGAAACACGTCTTGAAAAATACAAAGATTCTCGACTCAATAATTGTACCTTCTTGTACATCCGGAATTGTTGATTTATGCACTAAAAATCGATATGCACTCATTGTTATTTGCATATCCAATGAAAATGCAATCGATTGTTTTGGGCCCTATCTTGACTTGTTTTGGCTTAGGTATTTCTACTTTAGCCAAGCACCCCCACACTTTCAGGTATTTGTAGGAAGGTTTTCGACCTTTCCATAACTCATGCGGAGTTTTATCTTTATTTTTGTGTGGTATTTTGTTAAGAATGTGGTTAGCCGAGAGAATTGCTTCCCCCCACAAATTCTGAGGTAAACCAGAATTTATCAACAAAGCATTCATCATCTCCTTTAGAGTTCGGGTGTTTGCGTTCAGCAATACCGTTTGATTGTGGTGAATAAGGAGCTGTCGTTTGATGAATAATACCAGAATCTGAGCAAAATTCATCAAAAGGAGCTCCATATTCTCCACCTCTATCACTTCGAATTATCTTAATTCGTTTGTTAAGTTGATTTTCAACCTCATTCTTATAGCTTTTAAAAGCTTCTAAGGCCTCATCTTTACTTCTTAAAAGATATACATAATAAAAGATATCTTGTGCAATCATCGATAAAAGTAATAAAATATTTTTTCCCACCTCTAGTTTGCACAAACTTTAAATCACATATATCACTGTGAATTAACTCTAGAGGTTCTGTTTCTCTTTCCACCGAGTGGAATGGTGTTTTGGCCATTTTTGCCTCAACACAGATTTCACACTTGTGATGTGAATCTATTTTAAAATTAGGTAGTAACTCCAAGTTTACTAACCTTTTCAAAGTGTTAAAATTCACATGTCCTAATCTAACATGCCATAAATTTGAACACTCAAGCAAATAAGAAGAAGCATTAATTTTATTGGTTTCAAAGTTTGGAGTACATTCATTACATTCATCTTGAGCAGTCCATTATCTAAGTACCCCTTCCCTATGAATCTGTTCATTTTTCATAAGTACAAACTTTTGAGCCTCAAATACTAATCTAAACCCCGCCTTGACCAACAACGATCCTAACACTAAGTTCTTCCAAATGTATGGAACATGAAGGACATCAACGGTCACTCCTTGCCCGAGGTCATCTTCAACACCACTTTGCCGAGACCGATAATTTCAGACGTTGCATGATTCCCCATGTATAGCTTCCTTCCGTTGATAGGAGTATACATTTGAGAACATGTCTTTGTCGGAGCATATGTGGCGTGTAAAGACTGTGTCCACCCCACCATTCTCTCGGCTTCTCCACCATGTAGCACTTGTTGCCTTCATACACAACACCGAGAGATCAAGCTCGGACATATCAATTGGTATCGATTTGTCCTCGGTCACATGCACTGGTTCCGATTGGCCTTTTTAGGAAGACGACAATCTTTAGCCTTGTGATTCGGCTTTCCACGATTGAAGCAGTTCCTTTGAACTTTTAGCCTTCTCATGTTTCGATTATTTCCGGGTGCTTTCTCTTCTTGCTAGCATTGGGCTCCACCAAGTTTGTCTTTGCGCTTCATAGGAAGCTTGCGGATTTAACCTCGGACTTGCGATTGTCTTCTTCAATTCGCAATCGACAATTAAGTCTTCAAGCCCCATCTCCTTCCGCTTATGCTTGAGGTAATTTTTAAAATCCTTCCATAGAGGCGGTAGTTTCCGATTATAGCAGCTACTTGAAAGGATTCACTCACAACCATCCTTTTCGCAATTATATCGTGCGAGAATGAGTTGGATTTCTTGAACCTGGCTGATCACCGTCTTAGTGTCAACCATCTTGAACTCAAGGAATTTGCCGACGACAAATTTCTTTATGCCAACATCTTCCGTTTTGTACTTTTTCTCTAAAGAGCTCCATGACTCTTTTTTAGCTTTACCAAACAATACAGATTATACAATGTGTTGTCTAGTCCGTTGAGTATGTAGTTTAGGCATAGGAAGTCGCTTTGACTCCAAGCATCGAACGCCATCCTCTTCTCCTTATATCTGTCCTCCTCTTCCCCACGGTTGGGGCATCCTCCGTAAGGAAACGACAAGGTTGAGTCGTAAGATAGAACAATATTTTCATTGCCATCTTTTGAAGTCTCGAACCCCCAAACTTCTCGGGTTTCTCTCCTGGTCTTTGGTCTTTGGTCTTTGAATCGAAGACGTCGAAGCCATTTGGTACACACGAATAATCTCGTCTTAAATCTGTTGGGAAAATCGGGTTGGTGTATACCGAATGGCCGGAAAAACAATCGAAAGCGAAAGTAACAATATAAATCGAAATGTCGAGGCAAGAGTTGGACTCTTTCTCTTTAAGACGAGATTGCCCGCTCACGTGCTTACTTTAATCCGCAATCGTCTCCCAAGATACAACGACAATCAACTTGCGATAGTAGCACTACAAATCGCAAGTACAACGAATGCTAAGATGTTTCGAACTCTCTTTTGAATTGACTAATGCGGAATGAAGAAGAAGAAAAGAGAATGTTCGAAATTTCGATGTAATGAAATGAATGGGGAAATTTGGTTTATATAGAGCTCCAGTGTCTCTTTGATGGGGTGCAACCTCAGTCCGGATCGGTCGTGGCCGTCGGATCGCGGTTGTAGTTAACGATTGCGATCGATGGTCGATCTATCTGTCTGCGAAGAACACACCTATTAGCATGCACCCCTTCACACCGATGACGATCCGATCGCGGTGCCCGTCGTCGACAGACGATCTAATCGGCGCCACGTGTTGCCACTCATGCGATCTCGCAAGTCATCGCCACCTAAGTGCAAAGTGCGCCTCGAAAAGCGCCAATGCGACTATGTGCGGCGTGCGTGGGCCCGACTCGACTCCGGCTCAGCTCGGATGGTGCTCCGAACTGCCCTCCCGGTGCGCTTTTTGAAGCAATGCAGTGAAATTAAAATTGGTCCACTAGGGTGTACCATAAGTTAAGTTCCACTTGATTACTCCTTATTAGTGGTGAAGCTCTTTATTAAGTAGTCAAACATTTAATATGTTTCTATGTGGGATATGACTTTCCATATTCCCACCCTTTTATATTCCATATATAAAAACATTTTAAGTGACCAACTTTATGCATTTATTTCTCATTCACCCGATATTGGTTTTGAGAAATTCAAAATGCTAAACTCATCTACCCGTGGCGTAGATGACGTTTATCTCATTTATTTCATACTTTGAATAAATGACCCCACTTAAATAATTGGTCAAAATCGGGTCAAACCCAATTTAATAAAACCAATTCCAACATTGTCATCCCTAATCGTGCTTATATGGCACGATGGCACGATCATAATTAAAACTCGATTGTGTCTTATAGAACGACCAAAGTAACTTGATCGTGTCTTGTGGTACGATCGAGTATACCATCATGTCATCCATTGCCTTCTTCCCCAAACTCAGATAAAACCATAAAAAAAAGAAAACACTGTAACTCCAGAATTCAAACCAATTATAATTCTCCAACATTTATACCCAAACAATTACCTAAATTAATCAAACTCTAAATGTGAAATTAAAGTAAAATATTACATTCGAAATTAAAGAAAAATATTATCTCTTCTTTTGTTGTCGAAACAATTTACGCGGTCATGATTTGTGGGAGTGTGATTTTGGGGGCGTATAATTTTGTGGTGTATTTGGGGAAAACAATGGAAGGGGTAAAATGGAAAACTATGAAGAGTTTATTTAGTAAATGCGATTTTTTTTTAAAAAATGGGTCCAATTTTTTGGGCCTAACGGGCCAGGCTTTTGAGGACTGAATTTTTTTAGGCTTGAAATATTACATTCTAGTTTGGTAAAATAACGGGTTGACCGTGCCATAATTGACAACTACAATAAATAGTGCCACCCAAATCCATTTTTGCCCAATATATTATAATACAATATAAACTTTTCGTTTGTCATTTACATTTGAAAATGTAGTGCTTTTGCATATCCTAAAAACCAACACAAAAAAAAAACATTTATTTTAACCATTTTTGTGGGCTGAAAGCACAAAAATCTAGTAAACCCTAGGAAAAAATAATTTGTCTTTCAAAACTTTCGCCGCTCTATGTATTCACGCGTTAATCTTCTTGATCTACGGTCTACCACGCCTAAGTTTTTTTTTCTTTCCAAAGTCCGAACAAAATTCATATCCTTTTCAGTTTACCCCGTATAAGTCTTTTAGTTTTATGACCTTCTATATTTCTTATTTGTTTTACCCAATAGGATTTGTCAAAACAAACGATTTCTTTTTTAAAAATGAAAATGATTTTTGTTTTGTTTAATGTGGTCACTTTTTCTATAAGATCTGTATTTTTGAGGGAAGAAATCTAAGGGAACGGAACTGTTTTATTTTATTGTAGAATGATGATAATTTTCATTTATATTATATGTTTTTTTTTTCCGAATATATCATTTGGATTATTGTTTTTAAAATTATGTCATTATTTTGTTTGGTGTGGTCACTTTTGTTTATAAGCTTAGATTTATGTTAGATTACAAAGAGAATACTATTTGTTTTTCAGTTTATATGTTTCGGATTTGTGCTAACGGACGCAAAAAAGACAGATCTACCATTTCTTCTATGATATCGGAAAAAATTGGATTATGCTACATTATTTTTGTTTTTTTTTTTGTTCGATTATCATAGTCTGGAAAAATATAATCGAACTACAGGTTTTTTTTAAATAAAATGAAAATGATCTTTACTTATATTCTTGGATGTTTGAGAATTGATTTTTTTTTGGATGTTGTTCATTGTTTAAATGTTTATCGGTTAAAGACAAATTAATCCATCCAAATTTTTTTTTTTGGATTAAAGTTGTGTTCTGTCAATGATTGTTGCTCCAGTTTTCCGTTTTGATCTACTAAATCTCCACAAACAAATTGGTTGATACTTGATATTGTTTTATTTATCTAAAGTTTTCATTTTAACAAATAAGTAGGAGCAGTTGACACTTCAAGAAGCAAATATATTGCTGTGATGGAAGGCACAGGCTCTCAAAGACTTTACTGCTAGTTTTTGTTGTAGTTCAATTTTAAATTGGCAAGATATGTGTATTGATGAGCATTTTCGTGATTACAATTATATTTCAAACTAAAGGGTTTTTTTAATGTTTTTATAACATGAAAAATAATTTTAGCTTATATTCTAGGACTTTTGTAAAAATCATATTCAAGATAATGGTTTAGAAGGGGTTGAATAAACCTAACCAACTTTTCAATTTAGTCATTTTAAAATATTCAGAGTTAATCTTCACAAATTTGAGTCTTGATGGACAACTAAAATATTCTATAATGTATTATTGTAAATGTATTTTTTTGTGAATGCTAAATGTATTTTTTTATTATTATAATATCATATAATAATAATATTAATGTATATATATCTACTTGGGCGGGGCGGGGCAATTACAATACCCAGACCCGCCTCGCCCAGATGCGGGCAGTCCACCCCATCCCGTCCTCGGGCGGGCCAGTCCGCCCGCCCCAAACACCACGGGTCGGTCGGGCCAGGCGGTCAGTCCATATTGCCATCCCTAGTCTCTGCAGCCTAACATTGCCTCTCTCTCTTTTCTGTCTTCTTTCCTCAAGACTTTTTTTTCCTCTTCATTCCGTATTTGTTGACCACGGGATATGGGCATTCAATGGCATAGTGCCGGGTTACTGCGGTTCAGATAGATTTTCAACTTTTTGATCGATTCTTTCCATCCTTGGATTGTCTCGCTCTTTGATATTCAATTTTTGATGCTCTCGCTCTCTTGGGTGTTTTTTCTTCCTTGACTTGGAGGGAGCCGAGTGTCTTCCGGAGGATTCACCTTTGCTTCTTTTGTAATTCTTATTGAAGAACTTGTTAAACCTTTTAACCATCGGTCTTAATTTCTCTTGGTCAATGACTTCTTTGACCTCGGCTCTCTTGCCATCCTTAACAATTAGAGCAATTTGTTTTGGCACGAGTTGTTTCCTCTTGGTCTTTTCTTCTCGGCTCAAATTCGTAGGCTTTGAGATCCGAGAATAGCTCATGGTTGGATGTCTTCGATAGGTCCATGGAATGTCTCATGGCCATGACTTTCATATCCCACTCGGTTGGGAGACTTTAGAATCTTCATACACATTTCCTTTTGTGTATATTCCTTTCCAAGTGCGAGGCCAGTTCATTGGTAATTTACGTGAACCGAGCATCGGTGATCCAAGGTTTCTCCTGCAAAGCATCTTAAAATTTTCAAATTTTTGTACAATAATATATAGTTTATTTTCTTTGATTTGCTCCGAGCCTTCGCAAATCGAGGTTAGCTTGTCCTGATTTCTTTTGCCGTTTTGCATGATTTGACTTTGTTGAACATGGCTTTGTCCAAAGTTTTGTAAAGAATGTCCTTGGCCACATTGTCCAAGTTATATCTTTTCCTGTCATCATTTGTCCATTCGGCTCTTGGTTTTCAACCATCGATGGTCCGGGAGCAAAGATCCTCTTCTCCTTCAATGCAGCAGCCTCTTCTTGCAGTTGTGTTCACTTTTAAGATTTGGAGTGGCCCATCTTCTATCACTATCCACATCTCATCGTGTAATCTTTGATAGATGAGTCGCATATGAATTTTCCAATCATCAAATTCTTCAATTGTGAACATAGGGATGCGTGTCAAATTTGCTTCCATGATAATAACTTTCTTTGAATAAAAAGTTTTGAAAGATTAAGTACTAAAACAAGCTTTGAAAAATTTAGAGATCTAGTTCAAGAACCGGTGCGGAAGGCTCAATGAACCAACCGCTCACGATACCACTTGTAGGTCCCAAAGGGGTGTGAGTGTAAGGTTTAGAAGGGAGGGTTGAATAAACCTTACCAACTTTTTGATTTAGTCCTTTTAAAATGTTCGAGTTAATACTTCACGGTTTGAGTCCTTGATGGACTGCTAAGTTAGTTGATCATCGAGTTAGTCACTCATGCAGACTCGACCGAGTTGTTGATAGAATAACTCATTTGTTTTGATTAAAGACTTAACTCGATCGTGATATGTTTTATTGGAAGACTTAACACCCTTGAATTTGGTTAAGTTTGTTTTAATACTAGGTTTTAGACTTGGTTGATTATCAATTGGATAGCAAATTAATCGTGAGATATAAAAGTAATATGCGAGAAATTAAAGTGATGAAATGTAAATGACACAATTAGTTTTTATAGAGGTTCGAAGATGGGGTAATTCTTCTACTCCTCTCTTCTCCAACTCCCGGAGAAATCCACTAAGTATTGATCATTATACAAAGTGGTTAATGATCCGGATACAAGTCTTGATCACACATGGTGACTTGATCCTTTGGGACTCGATCGGAGACTTGGTCACACAATCGGCTTCTCGTACGACTCGACCTTCTTCACAGGCGACCACCTTGCTACTACAACCCACTTGCTCAAGCTTCTTGGATTTGCTCACGAAGCCCTCCAAAAACTCGAGAATGGTTCGGCATTGAACCTTCCTACAATCCTTCGTGGAATGTAGACCCTTTAATTTTTCAAATATTTTACTCTTCAAACTGATAGAAGTTGACTTTCCTTCACGTGGTGAGTGTTGGATTGATTTCCTTCGTAATGTAGGCTTGAGGATTGATCTTGAATGACTTGATAATATTTTTGGTTCTGATTCGAATGTTAGCTTGAATGTTCGTGGTTGGTGACCTTCTCTCGAGTGATTCCTCGGCCTTTTATAGTGATCTTTCAAAAATTTGCCCGTTGAAGAGATAGCTTATTTTTAAAAGACACTTGTGGTGGCTTGTCTTGTTGCGATCCTTGGAATTGCCACTTCCTCGTATGAATGATTCTTGACTTTTCGAGTTCGACACATGGTGCGGTGCTTCCCATTAGTTTATTCCTTTCGTGACGCTTCTCGGGGTCGAGCACTTCAAGAAAGCGATATGGAGGTATTACTTGTTTAAGTAATTTTCTTGACTTACGTAACGGATCTTTTTAGTTATCTCGTCTTGATTGCATTTTCTTAACTTGATTGACTTGAGTCAACTTCCAATCATGGATGACTCTTTGTCATTTCAACTTGAGACTTGGTTGTCTTGAGTTGACTTGGTGATACTTCACTCGATTATATCTCATTTGCACCTTGATCGAGTTCTGTCTTCTCTTCCTTGCCACACTCAATCGCCTTGCAATGAGTCTTCCTTCTAGTCTCTAGTTGTCTTCTTGCATGTTCAGCATATGACTTGACTCATTTCGACCCGACCCTATCTATTACAATGCAATTTACAACGAGAAAAATGGGGTGCCAACTTTCTATTCTAAGTTTTACATGGCATTCATCAAAATCTAAAAATTAATTTCCCAACAATTTCCCCCTTTTTGATGATGCCAAAACTTAAAACATTCATACAATAAAGTAACAGCAAAGATACGTACAGACAATGCAGAATCACAGAATGTATGCGTAGAATCAATCTTTTATTGATCATAACATTCTTGTTCTTTACACAGCTGTTTACATAGTGTATCAGAGCATAAACAGAATTTAAAGTAACTATGTTGTTCTATATCTACACAAGTATAGAAATTGAACGATTTTATTCGATGTACAGAAGACTTACATAAAAATGTATTTACATAGTAAAATACATGAAGGGGTGGGCAGCAACACTTCATCTCCTTCGCTGCCTCCTTCTTTCATCTTCTTCAGCTCTGTCATCTTCTGACCTTTTTCTCTTTTTCTCATCTTCACCGCCTTCTTTTTTCTTATACGCCTTTCTCGGCAGCGGCTTCATCTCTTTCTCTGTCTTTCTTGTCTTTCCTCCCATAGCCGAGTTTGTCTTTTATTTTCCTCTTCAATTCTCTTCACATACTCAAAGATTGTTCTTAGCCACTTGCGGGTTAGCTACTTCGTCAAATCGACCCAATAGATCCCTCCTTTCTTGCCTCGGATCTATGTACTCAATGTTTTTGGGCGAGAGATCTAGATCGAAACCTCTTCCTCCACACGCTTCTTCCTCTTTCTCTCGGGCGTGTATTGTCTTTGGGGCCTTCATTTTCCCGGTGAGTGACTAGCAGAGTGACCAGCAGAGCGATCCCGATGATGGTCCGCTGCTGTCGCCTTCTTCACATAGTTTGAGACATTTTTCCCAAGTACAAATCCAGGCTTGAGGCGTGGACATATTTGCGAAGTAACCTTGGGATGCGAGTGTCTTGAATTCATCAACAAATCTTGGCTCGGTTAGATTCGAAATGGCATAGGTGTCTCTGTCATTGGAATGCCTCCATGTTGTTTGAGAATGTTCATAACTCGGCATCCATCTTTCCTTCCACTTCCTTCATCCTCGCTTCAATCATGTCTTTCTCTTTTCGACCATATATGCAGAGTGTTGGAGTGGCGAGTCATCGGGAGTTTCTTTGATGATATCAATCGTGACAAGACCTTGTTGGGGGTTTTAGCAATCATCAATGTCACATCTTTCGAGCCTTCCCCCTCAACATATTTTTCTTTCTTCTCTCTTCTCACTTCCTCATTTGTCTTTCCCGTTCAACAAGTGCGTCCTCCTTTTCGCCTTCAGATCCCTTCAAAGACCTTTTGATATTCCTCTTCCCCTTTTTGGCATCATCAAAGGAGAGAGGAACCCCTGGAAACAAGCTAGCAAGCATGAAGTCTAAGCGGTGATAATGAGTTCGCCGAATCGCTACGGAGTATCCGCACGGAATTCGAGCGGTGGCGTTGGATTGGGCATTACCAACTTCATCTCGGCCATGAGGGTCAACTTTCGATCCATGTTCTCCTCTACGCGCAGGGAGATCTTTCTTATTATATTCACGCAGGTAGTATCTACGTGGTGTGAGATTCATGCATTTGTTCGATGTGCTCTTGCATTCTTGTCTTTGCATTAGTATTCTCACCCGCCTTGACTAGCAATTTGTTGAACAATGTCCGAAATATCGAGCTTGTTCCACACGCATTGTCTGTTGTTGTTGCCACCATTCCAGGATCCGACAATTATGCCCGCAGATCGCCATAAAGGTTTGCATCTCTATTATCGGCCTCATGTCCGGTGGAGGCTGGTGCCTCTCCATCTTTTCAATCTCTGCAAATATGGCTTTGAAAACTTCCCCAGAACCTCATCATATTCTTGTCTTAGGTGGCGGCCAAGCAAACATCAAGGTCATAGTCTGTTTGGAACAATGGTGTCCGTGGGAATAACAGGATCGGAGTTTATGGAAGCGCTTTCGATCTCTAGGCGATTCTTCGGGAGGTCGTACCTCCAGGAGAGAAGGGAAATGATTCTACAAAAGGATCATCATTGGCAATCGGAATCGCTCAATGACAACTTGTGCTCGTGAAGTCTCCGGTGGAGTCGATCCCTTGCGGCTTGGGGAGCCCGCGATTGACTCTGTTTGTTGTGGTGCGGGTTGTGAAGTTGACCCGGAGCCTTGCCGAGCCTCTTTGCCTTAATGCCTTCTTCGGTCTCGGCAGGTTTTCCACTTGAGTTGATCGGTCTCGGCCATATCGAGCGTCATCGGACGATGATGAGATTTCCATGGGTGGCACATCATCAAAGTTAAATGTTTGGCGAGTAGTCTTAAGGTCGACTTGCTCGTGGTTGGAAGAACATCCTTGAATGAGTCTTTTGGATCGCCAATAGGGGTTGACTAAACCATCTTCACCCGGATCCCGAAAGGTTACATCAGATTATCTGGGAATCGTGAAGAACACTTATCTCCTTTTCGGATGGGTCAATGATAGCGGGAGGGATGTTCGTGGCTTCGGTTTCTTTACCGGGAAGTCTCAACCTCCCGTTGGCCTTCATTACCTCCTGCAGTCTCAAGCGCAATGCGAGGCCTGGACGATCCCTTCGATAGTGTCATTTGTCTTGGGGTCTTCGAGGTGGCATCCACCTGAGTCTCAACTCCATGGATTGCACTTTCATTGCCCAGTGTTAACTCCGGGCGTTCCTTCATGTGCCTCAATCGCATCGCGGCGTCATTGGCTGCAGAGTAGTTGGCACTTCAAATTGAGCGAGGTCATAATAATCCGAGCCTCGTCAATGGCAACTTCTTTGTGTATTCGGTTGTTATTCCTTCTCCACTTCGCCTCCGAGATTCGTTGTGGAGTCGGTGCAAACATCCTCCGACCTTGCGGTGGAGGGAATTTCCCACCGGTGGCACACCCGGTGAGTGACTTGGAATGGGGTCACTCATCTCCGGACTCATTTTGTTCCCATTGAGTATTCGATCGTTGGGCGGGTGGTAAGACTCTTCATTAGGGGTTGGCTCGTCGGGGTCCCCACAATCCCAGTTTTATCGATTCCTTAACACCTTCCTCCGAATGAGTCTGGGGAAGTGGTGGCGGCGACAATAATGGCAATATCTTTGCACCACTCCCATCGGATCAATCTCGGTGTGATGTGGAGGACTCCTGGTCCTTCCAACAATCGTTGCTTATGTAGGGCCCTGGATTCCCGCATGGCTTCTTCGCATCTCGGTATTTGTTTCGGTGAGTGGCGGACTCCCCGGTTTCTCAAGCTCGAACGCTTGAAGAGTTTTCTTCTTTTAGTCCTCACCGGTGGGATTTACGGCTCGGATAAAGTTTCTTCTAAGTCCCGGGCGGCGGGGACAGTGCTATCGTCTTCTTCTTCGAGGAGGCTGGCCGTCTCGGCTTATCGGTTCTCCTTTTCTTGACAACCTAGGAAAAAGGTATTTGAGGTTCCTTCTCCATCTGCGGGCCGCAGGGCGGGAGACACTGACTCTTGGGGCAAAGTGCGATTTCTTTTCTTTCTTTCAGGCGGGTAGATCTTCTTGGTACCGCATTGCGGGAGCAACCTTATTCTTTGGAGGAGAGGAGACAAATGTATCTTGAGTGGTGATTCCCCCTCACTCGTGACGACCCTCTTAGCGTAAGCTCTCTTTCGTGCACCGAGAGAGGTTTGATCGAAACATCCTCTTGTTTACATGGAACGCCTTTCCATGTCGAAGAGGGACTCCTTTTACTTCCATCATTCGCCAATCACCAGGCCGTATCCCGAGGAACCTCCAAACGTACCATCCTCCTTGAAGGATTTATTCCCAATATTCGGCAAAGTCTGCTGTATACAAACTCAGCCCAATTCACTTTCTTTTCTTCAATGATCGCAACCATCACGATCAACTTAGCTTTGGGAGTTGGTCAAAGCTTCCAAATTTGATGTCTATGCATTTGGCAACGATGTCCAGCAATTTGTGGTAGTCCTCTTTCAAAGAACTTCTTATTAGTCAGTATAGACCACTTTTGCAAAGATCGGACTTGGCTACTTCTTCTTCCAAGCGGCGGCCCGGTCAACATCGACTTCATAAATCTCCGGACTCCTTCCGGCAAGAACAAGCGTGTGTTACGCGGATCTGGCGGTAATGGTGAACTCTTTTCCATGAACAGAGGACTTGATGCCTTCATCGTGAACCGGCGTTCACGTAGAATCGTGCGACCTCTTCTACGTAGGTCATTGGAAATTCCATCGTCAAAAATGGTTTTAATCCAGATTTTTCCGGCTTGTGCTATCTTCACAAGGGTGTCGTCGGACCCCTGTTTAAGCATCCGTCGAAATCCACAAGAGACCAGTGTGGATTTGCTTTCCCACTGACGAAATCATGAGTAGATGCCATTTCTAGATGTTTTACCGAACGAAACTTAGAAAATGAACTTGAGGATTTGTAGGGTTTTGAGAGAAAATTTCTTTCTTTTGCCTTTGAGAGAGATGACAGTTTTGGTAAAGTGAGAGAAAATCGGATGAAATGGTTTAAGTATGGGTCATGAAAGGACGTGCGGGTGGTTTTTTGAAATTTTGATCAAAATCAACGGCTTAGATTTTGCACGCCGATTAACCTTTAATCTCTCGTATTTAATGCGGCAACATTTATATCTAATAATAAGCTTTGTGTGCGACTTTTGACTATACATGTCATAATTATGCGACATCATACTTAAAAAAATTCGCTTAGTAAAAACGATTGCGTTTTTGTCACTTTGCTCATAAATGACTCAACTTATTCCTTAGCTGATTCAACTCTTCTTTATTTGCACATAAATACTCAATTTTGTATTCTTAACTCGTCTGGTGATTCTCCGTCTGGTGATTCACTTATTGATTTAAGGGTTCGACTCTTTTTTATCTTTTCGTGTTTCATCTCTTTTCTTTGAGTTTTACGAGTATCAACTCAGCTCAATTCACCCCAATTCATGTTTGAGTTCTTCAAATCTTGATTCACATAATGGTTTTGTGAATATGTCGGCTAATTGCTTATCGGTTGAGATATATTCCAAGGTGATGTCCTTCTTTTCAACATGATCTCTTATGAAGTGATATCTAGCATCAATGTGCTTTGTTCTTGAATGCAACACGGATTTTGAGTGATTGCAATTGCACTTGTGTTATCACACATAATTGGAATTTCCTTTCCTCGACCTCATAGTCTCTCGATTCTTTGTCTCATCCATAAGAACACAACAAATTTTGCAGCATGACTATGTATTCTCGCTTCACCTGTGGAGGTAGCTATTGAATTTTGCTTCTTGCTAAACCAGGAAATTAGCCTATTTCCAAGCATTTGACATGTGCGAGGTACTCTTCTGTCAACTCTACAACCAAAGATATCGTCAGTCCGAATAGCCAATTAGCTTGAATCCACCTTCCTTTGGATACCATAAGCCAACTTCTTGGCTTCCTTTCAAATATCTCAAGGTTCTCTTTGGTTTTGCGTCATGTGGCTTTCTTTTGGAGCGATTGAAATCTCGCACATACACCTACAAATAAAGGTGATGTCCGCCCGCTGGTCTTTGTGAGATAGAGCAATGATCCGATAAGTGCTCAGATCCTGGTTTGATCTACTGTGCTTGCCATCCGCATCCATGTCCATTTTGATGATGTATTCATTGGTATTTTCACGAAAACTTCTCTTCCATACCAAATTTTTGATTAAATCTCGGTGTATTTTGTCGACTTATGAAGGTTCCATCCTTGTTTGTTTCACTTGAGTCCAAGGAAGAATGTCACTCTCTCCCATCATGCTCATTTCGAATTTGCTTTGCATGAGATTTGAGAATTTATCACATGACTCTTTGTTTGTGGATCCAAAGATGATGTCATCCACATATATTTGAACAAGCGGTGTACTCTTCCCATCTTGAATTCTCAAGAGTGTTCTATCCACTTTGCCTTTTGTGAATCCGTTCTCGAGTCGGGAATTGTGATAATGTATCATATCATGCTCGGGTGCCTGTTTCAATCCATATAAAGCCTTTTTGAGTTTGTATACCTTATCTCCAAGAGTCTTCGCTCAAATCCTCGGAGGTTGTTCAACATATACTTCTTCTTCTAATAACCCATTAAGGAATGCACTCTTTACATCCATTTGATATACAATAAAGTTCTTGTGAGTGCATAGGCAAGAAATATTCTTATTGCTTCCAATCTTGCCATAGGAGCAAAAGTTTCATCAAAATCTATTCTTTCTTTTGGAAATACCCTTTGGCTACCAATCTTGATTTGTTTCTCACCACGTAACCTTCCTCATTCATCTTGTTTCGAACACTCATTTAGTGCCAATAACATTTTGATGGGTAGGTCTTGAACCAATTCCACACTTTATTCCTCTCAAACCGATTTAGCTCTTCTTGCATGGCTTGAATCCTATGTGTGTCATCCAATGCTTGTGACACATCTTTTGGCTCTATTTGTGAGATGAAGCAAGTAAACATTGCTTCTTGTTGAGTTCGGATCTAGTTTTCACACCTTCTCTTACATCTCCAATGATTAGTTCGGTGGATGGTCTCTCACCATCTTACATTAGGTTGAAGTAAGTTAGCTGGATTCGATCGTCTTGCGGTGTTGTGTTATTTTGATGCTCTCTCATCATCATTTATTTGTAGATTTTCATTTGTCTTTGAGACTCGACTATCTCATCTTCATCTGGATTTATAATTCCGCTTCACCTTCAACATAGGGACTCTTTCGCATGGTTGGTTGATTGACTTATCGGTGACTCTTCAATGTCTTCTCCATTTACGTTGGGTTCATCAAACACCACATGGATGGGATTCGTAACCATTGTCCTCTTGTTGAGTACTCTGTAGGCTTTGCTTTCGGTGAGTATCTAAGAAGATACCTTTATCAACTTTAGCATCAAAAGCCTTTAAATTATTTTTGCCATTGTTATGGATGAAGCATTTGCATCCAAATATTCTCAAATATGCAATATTTGGCTTTCTCCCGTCCAAATCTCATAGGAGTCTTTGTCATTGTCTGTTTATCATGCATCTATTTTGAGTATAGCATGCTATGTTTATGCTTGACCCCAAAATCTTTTAAGCCCCCTGCTTGACTAACATGGTCCTTGTTGCTTCTTTGAGAGTTCTATTCCTTCTTTTCGCAACTCCATTCTCTTTGTGGAGTCCTTGCTGCAGATAATTCATGACTAATACCATTTTCAATACAAGATCTTGAGCTATTATACCATTGACAAACTCGGTTAAATGTCGGATCTTATTTTGATAATGGTTTGACTCTTCTCATTTTGTATTCTCTTCATCAGTGTGGTAGTTTTGCAGAGTTTTTTCTTTCTTCTTACACATGAATATTGTCCATGTATATCTTAAGTAATCATCTACTACCACCAAGGTGTATTTCTTCCCACTTATCTTTGTTTGGTTCAATGGACCAAATAGATCCATATGTAGCGGTGCAATATTCTTGTTGAAGATGGACATGTCTTTTCTTTGAATGATGATTTGATCTGCTTTTTTCCCGACATGCATCACATATACTTTCCTTCTTGATATCGAGTCCGGAAGACCTTCCACAAGATTACTTCTTGCAAGTTTGTTAATAGTTTTGAAATTCGGGTGACTCGAACTTCTTGTGCCATAGCCAACTTGATTGGTGTGCTGCTCTTTGCTAGCAGACAAGTGCTTGGTGTTGCGGTTGACCAATCTACCACATACATGTTCTTTTATCCGCATCCTTGCAATGGGGCGGGACGGAGCGGGCGGGTAATTGAATACCCGGACAATGGGGCGGGCGGGGTGGGTAATTGAATATAGACCCGGCCCGTCTTAGTTACCGCGCCCGTGCCCGTCTTGGGGCGGGGCCCTGTTTTGAATTTTTGAGCTTAAAATTAATTTAACAAAGTGTATTTTTTTTTTTTGTGAAATTTAAATATATTTTTATATTTTTATAATATTCTATAATGTATTATTGTAAATGTATTTTTTTGTGAAAGCTAAATGTATTTTTTTATTATTATAATATTATATAATAATAATATTAATGTATATATATCTTGGGCGGGCGGCGGGGCGGGGCAATTACAATACCCGGACCCACAATGCCCGTCTGGGGCGGGTCCGCCCGCCCGATCCTCGACGGGCCAGTCCCCGCCCCAAACACCACGGGTCGGTCGGGTCGGGCGGGGTCAGTCCATATTGCCATCCCTAGTCTCTGCGGCTAACATTGCCTTTCTCTTTTCTGTCTTTCTTTCCTCAAGACTTTTCTTTCCTCTTCATTCTCGTATTTGTTGACCCACGAGGATATGGGCATTCAATGGCATAGTGGACCGGGTTAGCCCAAAGATAGATTTTCAACTTTTTGATCGATTCTTTCCATCCTTGGATTATACGCTCTTTGATATTCAATTTTTGATGCTCGCTCTCTTGGGTGTTCTTTCTTCTCCTTGACTTGGGGGGAGCCGAGTGTCTTACGGAGGATTCACCTTTGCTTCTTTTGTAATTCTTATTGAAGGACTTGTTAAACCTTTTAACCATCGGTGCAATTTCCTTGGTCAATGACTTCTTTGACCTCGGCTCTCTTGCCATCCTTACCAATTAAGCATTTGTTTTGGGCACTGCCTATTTCCTCTTGGTCTTTTCTTCTCACTCAAATTCGTAGGCTTTGAGATCCGAGAATAGCTCATGGTTGGATGTCTTCGATAGGTCCATGGAATGTCTCATGGCCATGACTTTCATATCCCACACAGTTGGGAGACTTCTTAGAATCTTCATACGCATTTCCTTTTGTGTATATTCATTTCCAAGTGCGCATAGTTCATTGGTAATTTCGTGAACCGAGCATCCAGTGATCCAAGGTTTCTCCCGCAAGCATCTTAAAGTTTTCAAATTTTTGTACAACAACAAATAGTTTATTTTCTTTGATTTGCTATGAGCCTTCGCAAATCAAGGTTAGCTTGTCCCAGCATTTCTTTTTTGCGTTTTGCATGATTTGACTTTGTTGAACATGGCTTTGTCCAAAGTTTTGTAAAGAATGTCCTTGGCATATTGTCCAAGTTATATCTTTTCTGTCATCATTTGTCCATTCGACTCTTGGTTTTTCAACCATCGATGGTCCTGGGAGCAAAGATCCTCTTCTCCTTCCGCAGCAGCTCTTCTTCTTGATTGTGTTCACTTTTAAGATTTCAAGTGGCCCATCTTCTATCACTATCCACATCTCATCGTGTAATCTTTGATAGATGAGTCAGCATATGAATTTCCAATCATCAAATTCTTCAATTGTGAACATAGGGATGCGTGTCAAATTTGCTTCCATGATAATAACTTTCTTTGAATAAAAAGTTTTGAAAGATTAAGTACTAAAACAAGCTTTGAAAAATTTGGAGATCTAGTTCGATAACTGATGCGGAAGGCTCAATGAACCAACGCTCCGATACCATTTGTAGGTCCCCAAGGGTGTGAGTGTAAGGTTTAGAAAGGGGGGTTGAATAAACCTTACCAACTTTTCGATTTAGTCCTTTTAAAATGTTTAGAGTTAATACTTCACTGGTGAGTCCTTGATGGGATGGCTAAGTTAGTTGATCAGAGTTAGTCACTCAACAGACTGATCGAAATTTGTTGATAGAATAACTCATTTGTTTTGACTAAAAGACTTAACTCGATTGTGATATGTTTTTTTTGGAAGACTTAACACCCTTGAATTTGGTTAAGTTTGTTTTAATACTTAGGGTTTTAGACTTGGTTGATTATCAATTGGATAGCAAATTAATCGGCGGATATAAAAGTAATATGCGAGAAATTAAAGTGATGAAATGTAAATGACACAATAAGTTTTTATAGAGGTTCGAAGATGGGGTAATTCTTCTACTCATCTCTTCTCCAACTTCACGGAGGAATCCACTAAGTATTGATCAAGTATACAAAGTGGTTAACGGTCCGGATACAAGTCTTGATCACACGGTGACTTGATCATTTGGGATTGATCACGGAGATGCCTTGGTCACACGGTGGCTTCTCGTGCGACTCGACTTCTTCACGGGCGGCCGTGCGCTTACTTGCTCTGACCCACTTGCTCAAGCTTTTTGGATTTGATCACGAAGCCCTCCAAAAACTCGAGAATGGTTCGACCTTGAACCTTCCTACAATCCTTCGTGGAATGTAGACCTTTAATTCTTCAAATATTTTCCTCTTCAATCGATGGAAGTTGTCTTTCTTTCACGGTGAGTGTTGGATTGATTTCCTTCGTAATGTAGGCTTGAGGATTGATCTTGAATGACTTGAGAATATTTTTGGTTACGATTCGAATGTTAGCTTGAATGTTCGTGGTTCGGTGACCTTCTCTCAAAGTGATTCTCACTTTTTTTATAGTGATCTTTCAAAAATTTGCCCGTTGAAGAGATAGCTTATTTTTAAAAGACACTTGTGGTCGTTGGCTTGTCTTGTTGCGATCCTTGGAATTGCCACTTCCTCGTATGAATGATTCTTTAGCTTTTCGGAGTTCGACACGGTGTAGTGCTTCCCATTGGTTTATTCCTTTGCACGCTTCCGGGACCGAGCACTTCAAGAAAAGCAAAGATATGGAGGTATTACTTGTTTAAGTAATTTTTGACTTCGTGCAGCGGATCTTTTTGATTATCTCGTCTTGATCGCATTTTATTAACTTCCCAGATTGACTTGAGTCGCCTTCCAATCATGGATGACTCTTTCCGTCATTTCAACTTGAGACTTGGTTTGTCTTGAGTTGACTTGACCGATACTTCACTCACCATTTATATCTCGATTGCACCTTGATCGAGTTCTGTCTTCTCTTCTGTTACCACACTCACCGCCTTGCAATGAGTCTTCCTTCTAGTCTCTAGTTGTCTTTTGCATGTTCGGTATAGTGACTTGACTCACTCGACTCGACCGGCCTTATCTATTACAATGATTTACAAAGGAAAAATGGGGTGCCAACTTTCTATTCTAAGTTTTACATGGCATTCATCAAAATCTAAAAATTAATTTTCCAACAATTATGTATTTAAATGGAAGTCATTTGTTGGGATTCTATTTCTATTCTATAATTATAATAGAAAGATTTTACTAGTGGACATTCTTATAGCCTTTTATTTCGTTTATTCCTTTAAAAGCTAATTTATTATTAGATATTCCAAGTAATCTTCCTTATGGTTTTGTATAATAGACTCAGAAAGCCCACCGCGTGCAGACTACAGAGGTAAGCTCTTTCCTCCATTCTCTTACCTTACTTTTTGGGTTGTTTAATTTTGTGAAATGAGAATGGTTTTCTATATATGATAATTGATAATTGCCCACGGTGTACGGACTATATAGTAAGTAAGGATAATCTTAATAGTTTAGAGATTTTAATGAATTAAAATTAAATAACTTATTTAATTGTATAGCCAAAATAACTTTGGTTTAATGAGTACATGATTGAATCATGACACATCAACAAACAAAGTATATATAAAAAAAAATTATGCGGAGTAAACATTTTTTATCAATATAAGTTTTGGAAAACATTATTAATATAATTTGAAAAAATCATTGAATTAATGAATTCTTTATTGCAGAATAAAGAATATATTATATATTTAAATAATATATATTTTTACATTGAGTAATATATGGATTTTTATCTAAATGCATTCTCTTATTTTGTACAGCACGCGTTTGGAATTAACCACTGTAGAGACAATAGAGTCTTCGTCCCTTGTCGAACTAATGAAACTATTGGCAAATGATAACTTCCACTAATTCGCAGTGATGAGTTTCCTGCAAAATAAAAATTTTTATAATTATTTATTATTAAATAAATTTAATTTATTTAAAATATATAATAACCATACCATTTGTGATAAAAGACAAATGGGAAATTGATATTTGATATAAATATCTTTAGCCTTCACCACTACATCATTGAAAATCAATATTTTCTACATTATACGCACAACAATTCAATTAAACAATAGGAAAAAACATAATAAAATAAAAATAAAAAATCAGCAACATTTAATTAAAATTATATTATCATATTTGAACCATAAAAATATGAAAAGTTATATGGGCTTAACCATGACAAAGTGCACAATTTGTTTTAATGTAAGTATAAGAAAATAAAATATTTCTGTAATTGTTATGGGCCAAAAAAAGACACACAGAATTTAAATCCAAAATGTATGCTGTTGAATTACATGCTCCATAAAACTGCCCATTTACTACACATTTTCGGCCAATAAGGGGGTTTACATGCATAAAATGTAATTTCATTATATATACAGAAGGAAAAAGAACAATGTTCATACCTTTGCTTCATGAAAAATGCACTGTAAACTGCAAAATATTTGAGTTATCTCCATATGCAGGTACACACTTGAAACTTAATGTAATCATGCCTGCTGAAGGGAAAACAAATTTCGTTATTTGATATTTCTTCAGGATTTGCTTTTCTTATTGTTTTCTAGCTATAGTGCAGATTGCTGGAATATTTGTTTTGGAATTGAAGTGGATGGTTCTGCTATTTATAATGGGTTGTACATTGTATAGTCTGTAATCTAGATTTTGTTTATCAGGAGTTTTTAAAAAATGGTGGATTTTTTTAATATTATCAGTCCAATATTGAATGGTCTACAACTGTGTTTATATTCTCAATGCAGATCTTGGGTTATAATGCAATTTCAAATTTTGAATACTCGTTTCGTACGATGCAATTTCAAATTTTGAATCTACATTTAATTATTTAAGTCCAAATGTATTTAGAACTATCAGCAACTCTATAATTTCATAATAAAATATATAGTCTTTTTCAACTTTCCAAGTAGACTGCACAACAATCAATAAATTAATAAAATGTCTGGTTTTCTCTTTTCAATGCAGAAATATTTAATTAATATATTTATATTTATAAATGATAAAGTGAATACTAAAGTTGTCTGCCACTTTTCTTGTTTTCTCGAGACATACCTATTTGGCAGTAGAATTTTGAATGTCAATACTTTGGTTCCAAAGAAAACAGTTGCTAGAAGCGTAATACAACTCATGAGCACGACTTACCAGAATTGGAACTGTAATTTTGGCGGGATTTTGCCTAAAATGGAATACTATCTTGTTTTTATATAGATATAGATTTTGGTAGGATATGTATTTTGTTTAGATAAAATAAATATGAAGCATAATTGTGAGCTTAGGTTCTCATAAACATTTATGTTTTTATTCATAAAATGTACTCAATTATGTACAATGACGTTTATGAAGACAAATTGTAACTTAGGAACAACAATGGTGTGGAAATTAGAGAATGAAATTCAAGAGTAGTAAACACATATATATATATATATATATATATATATATATAGATTGGTTCAAATGAGACCAATCCTTTAGGTTAGTCCATAAGAACACTTATGGACTCTTGATTTAAAATTTTGGATGGTGTACATCATTTTAGTTAATTTAGGCATATAAGGTATAATTGTACTTTTATATTTAATTAGTTATGTTAATTGGATGGTTATTAGCTATATTTAAGGAAACATAATCCTACCTTTTTGATTACCGATTTTTAGGGAGGAAAAATCATCAACTTCAGCGTTTTTTCAAAATTGATAATTCTTTCCGCCATATTTGTGAACAGTCATTTTATTGTATATTTAGTTCAGTGGACTTGTATACTTAGTCATGTTTTATTGTATATTTAGTTCAATGGATTTGTATACTTGGTTCGATGTGGAATCGTATTCTTAGTTATATAAGTAGTTTAGTAAATAGTTTAGTGAATTTGTATACTTAGTTACGTGGATTTGTATACTTAGTTCAATGGAATTGTATACTTAGTTATATAAGTAATTGGTAGTAATTGTATACTTAGTTAAATGTTTCGTATACTTAGTATTATTTTAATGTATATTTAGTTCAATGTAATTGTATATTTAGTTAAATATTTCGTATACTTAATAAAATTTTAATGTACAGTAGTTTAGTGTAATTGTATACTTAGTTAATTGTTTATGTATACATAGTAATGTTTTAATATATAGTTAGTTTAGTGTAATTGTATACTTTTCATTAATTGTTGCACGATTTTGTTGCCATATTTGAATAATTTGCAGGTTCGAATATGAAGGAGAGAAGGAAAGGTGAATCGCTTGATTATAGGGACGTGATCAATACAAAATCACGTCCCTAATTTTTAGGAAGCGGTTACATTATATTTAATTTCTTGTATTCCTATTTTATCCTTACATTTGTATACTTACTTATGAAATGTTGTATATATTGTAATATATCTTGGCCATTGATTTACTATTTGGATGGTGTAGATTTGGTCCCATGGACTAACCAGGAGTGGTGGTCTCACAGGATCCTCCATATATATATATATATATATCTCAAGAAAAATGACGAATTAAAGTTAATTCAAGAAATATACTTAATTTATTATTTAATAGTGATCAACATTGTCTTTCAAAGTAGTTGAGGCATGTGTTGTAAAGATGAATGGACCTTGGATTCGATCATATACGAGTGTGTGTCTCCTACCAAAATTCTCCTATTATACTCAAAAAAATAGGGATCAAAATGACTCAAATAGCATTAAAAAAGAATAATTATGCCGGGTATAACACGATGGGCCTGGATAGATAGAACCATCACACCTCATTGGGTTAAATTGTAACAAGCCTGATAGCTTCAATTTGTAAGGGCCCATTTGTTAATATATGTGCCACCAATAAGTGTTTTTGCAAGTGGGCCACCGATAAGTAAGTTAGACTAGATCCGATAAAATAACAAATCAAGTTTAATGAATGAAAATAAATGGGACCTCAATATAAAATCTGATATGTTCTATTTATTGCAAAACAATTACCACATCTTATACCAATTAAGCTTATGTAGCGCTTGTTTGGGAAAGACTTATGGAAAAGTCGATTTAGAAAACGGACTTCTCTAGAATGACTTTTCAAAAAGCATTCCAATCTCACTTATCTATAATTGACTTTTTGGAGTAGGCTTATCCAAAAGTCCATTATAAATTAACCACCAAACATGAATTATTATTGACATGAATTTTTAGATCCGGAAGTCATTCCAAAAGATTCTCAAACAAGCACGTAATACTTGAATTCAATTGCAACCACTTTTGAGATAAGAAAAGGGCGTTTGACATAATTCCCCCACTTTTTGGGGAAAATGTCGATCGTTTACACTTCCGGTACTATTTTGCCCAAATTTACCCTTTCGCAAAAATTTCGGACTTTTTTACGCCATTTGTTGTTTCAAGATTGTTTCAAACATGTTTCTTTCAATAAAATTTCAGTGAAAAATAAATTTTGCCCCAGATTAAATAACTCATTTCATACTCGAAGCCTTATAAAAAATCAAGAAATATACACATAAAATAACACATATTAAAACTAAATGAATTAAAAATATTATAGAAATAACATGAATAAAAAAATACCAATTTTTTGATCCAATGCATGAAAACATAAAAACATAGAAACAATATATAAACAAATCGTAAATAATATAGAAAACACCATATAAGCAAAAGGAGTTAAAAATAGGTAAAAATTGTATTTAAACATCGAAAACTACATGGAAACAACAAATAAACATCGGAACAACATTAAAACAAAGATGGAAACAACCTAGAAACAACGTAAAAAATATTTAAAACACCACATTAATAAAAAGAGCTTAAAATAAGTAAAAATTATATTTACACATTAAACACTACATAGAAACAATAATAAAAATTATTAGAACAACATTAAATTATTATAGAACAACACCGAAATAATAGAAATAATGTACAATACATGAACCAAAAACATCATAAAAATAGGTAAAAGTTGTTTTAAAACATCGAAACAACAAATAAACAACATAGAAATAAATTTAAATAACATCAAAACAATATATATAACATATAAAGCAATACATGAACAAAAAAAATGAAAAAAGGAAAAATAATCAAAAAATATGCGGGAGCGTAAAAAAAAAAAAAAAAAAATTGGTACAAAAAAAAAAAAAAAAATAGGTACATAAGTGATAAGAGCGTATTTTATGGTATATTTACCAAAAAGATGGTATTTTATATAATTTCCTAAAAGAAAAGACAATGCATAAATTCAAGCATTCTTTTAGGTAGAAATGTTGTAAATGAATACATACTATATAAATCTCATTTTCTTCTTTCAAACCTTAGTCATTTTGCTCCTCCATCTTCTTTTCTTTTTCCTTCTCTAACCATCCTATAGAGAATGACTCGGCTACCCCTAACCCTATTTTTGCCCCCTAGCCCAACTATTTTTCCCTCGAGAAAAGTATATAATTTTTAAAAAAACAAAATTCACTTAGAACAACAAGATAAAAAATTTGGGGAGGGGGTCGGTCGGGGTGGCCCCCGGATCCGCCCTAGAGAGGAGAAGTAATTTTCATTGTTGTTAGTCTCAATAAATTTGTCTCCAACAGTGATTTTTTTAATTAATAAGTATATCCCATATGTGAGATTTTGTTTAGAATATCAAATTAGTTATTACTCGACGAGATCAATTTTTTTGTACGTGTTTTGTCCAAAGCGTCTTTCTTGTGATGTCCGATTCTACGAATTTGTTATATCTATTTAGGTTTTTTTTTTAAGAATTGTATATGTTTATGATCATCTAAGACTTGCAACTATTTTTCACTCAATGTTGTAATCAATTTTAAATTTTTCTAATAAATAAATGAAATTTATTGATTCTCAAAAAAAAATGTAAAGTATGATCCACAAATTAAAAATAAAAAAACCATTACTAGTTCTATTAACAAAACGATGACTATAATATAAACTTACGAATTTGTTGTATAAGATTTGGTTCAAATGATTCCACCCTCATTGGGTGAGATAAGATGGACTAATCTTATCCTTTCATTTTTTTAAGGGCGATGGTTTTTTACTTTTTTTTTGGGATCCTTTGATATTTATTTTTATGCAATAAGGATATAATATTATTTTCTCTTATCCAATGGTTTTTCCGGTATGCTTTGATTTCTTGAAATTATTTTTATGGGGTGAGATTGTAATTGCGGATTTAATAGCGTTATTTTAGGAAGGTTGTTTTCCAATTTTTTGTCTTTTTAGAATACAAAGTATATATAGGGTTCTTTTTTACCGCTTAAACTAGTAATTCCACCCATGCGTTGCACGATATTAGTATTTTAACATTATAATTTGTAATGAAACTATTTATTAACAATGAGTTGATATTTATACACGTCATTATGAACATTATATGATGTAGTTGTTTTTCTGGATGATGTTTTCGTAGTATATCATATTCCAACTACGATCCTTGCTTGTGTACATGGATAAGATGTAGACGCATTTTTTCATTTAAACTCGACAAAAAATTGGAACCGTATTCTTTGGTTCTGATCATGTAATGTGTAATAAAATGTAGATGAAACAATATGAACTTCAAAATAAATTTAAACAATTACAAATAACTCAAAGGTTCTCGCTTTTATGAAAATTACCATTTCAAATATCACGAAAAGGCGTTCATGAAAATGGATAGTTACGGTGCTCAATTCAAAATTTTCACTATTTGTATGTTTCTAACTTTTTAGTCTTGTGATCGTAGATGTGGATCCCGATAATCCAAATTTTTTCGCACACATACAAAGTATCAACACTTTACGATGATATAAAAGACAAAAATAATAACTAAATAAAATACATTAATTAGTATTAGTTCTTATTGTGATATCAATAATTTAATTAATTGTCAAGATATGAAATTTCATACATGGAAATATTAGGTCTGTTCGAGATATGGAAGTTGGACATGAAAATATTGTGTTTGCTAGTATTTTATTCTTTAACAAAATTTTAAAATGAATCACTTTTCTCGAAAATTCATTTCAAAAGATGCAATTTGCTCATGTCCAAACTTTAACATATGTACCAAACAGTTGACAATTATTATCAAAACTTCCTAAAATATTTCATTCCAAATATTCCAAAATATGTTTTATAGTTTTAATTAGAATGTAATCTATTATAAGAAAATCAACTAAGCAATTTCTATTAAACCCCATTATAAAAATCAATGATAAAGAAACCAACAATAAGAAAAGTCTACAAATAAAAGACAGGCCCCAATTCCTAACTTTTTTGAATTGACATGCTCGAGAAGCATTATATATTGAGAAAATCATTAACAAAATTGAAGCTCCTGGCAAAAATTAGAATGAACACGCCAGTCCTATTTCGTGCATATCAAATGAAATAATAATGAAAAATATAATATGCATAATGTCATATTGAAAAATGTAATCGCTTCCGGTTAAAATGTAAAACTATTAAGTGACATTATGCGATTACGTTAACCGATTAAAAGTCATATTGAAAAATGTTTACTTTGCGCCAACTTTGAATTGTAATTTGCTCTCGGTTAGCCAAGTGACCAATGATCACAATTGCTCATTGACTTTTTACGGTAATTATTTCACGGGACATAGAAAGAGAGACTATCTTATACAATATTTAAGTTGGTTTGATAAACAACTTATATTAGACAACAATAAATACAATTGAAAATTTATGAATATAAACATGATACTATTTGAAATAGAGAATAGAAATCGTACCATTGCTCTCTATGTTTGTTCTCGGTCGTTTATTTCCAAAAATTGTAGACCCCGTGAGTTTTATCATTTTGATCAACAATGTGAATCACTAATCAATCAAAAGAGATTGTAAAACTCGATGCAAAGTTGTATAGATTAAAGAAATAATTATGCTTTGAGCGATCAAGAGAAAAGACAATTAGTACTTTAAAACTTAATTAATTGAATTGAATACAATAAAAAGTCAACGTGCAATATCTCCATAAAAATAAATGGTAAAAGATATATAAAATATTCCTATAAATATTATGTCGAATATAATTCGTATATTTGAACTATTATTGAGTAATAAGGAGAGTTTGAATTGACCCTAATTTACATACCATTTACAACATTTTCCTAATCTAAAATATTACCGAATATAAGAATTAAAAAGAGCGGCAATTTTTTTGTTTCGAGTCCAAATTTTTATAAAGATATATATAAAATAAAATAAGAATATTATTTATGATATTTTCCTAGTTTAATACCATTTATAATATTTTTCTAATTTATATACATATATAATTTAGGAATACAAAAAAAAAGTCAACATCCAATTAAAACATAAAAATCAAAGACTATATAAGTTTTTAAAAATATATAGTTTTTAAAAACTATATACGTTCACTTCTATTAAAAATATATATAGTCTTTGATTTTTATGTTTTTTTTTTAAAATCTTAATGATGATAATGATGCATAGAAACATTGATAATGATGATGATATTTTTAAAATCCTAACGTATATAGTTGTCTAAAATAATAGGAATATTGATAATGATGCATATATATTATTATGAGTAGCATATCGTTTGGTAAACTTTGAATTTTAGAGCCATTGATTTACAATAACGAATGCAAGATCGGTAACATATCTTTCTTCCTAAATAATTGTTGCAAAATCCTAACATTTGGTAACTTTTTGTATAATAATAAGTTGGAATATTATTTATAATATTAATTAATTGTTGCAAAATCCTATTATTTGGTAACTTTTGGTAAAATTATAAACAATAATACAATTTACAATATTTTTCTAATATATATATAAAAAATATTTTAATAAAGTAAGATCAATGGTTAGAATTGTATAATAAAGTATTTCCGATATAAGAAGTAAAATGAGCGGATTTTTTTCTTTATTTAATTTTTTTCTCTTTTTGTGTCTTTATTTAATTTCATTTTCCCTTTTTGATATTTAATTTCGTTTTCCCTTTTTTTCTTAAGTGGTCATTTATTAAAATTATTTTAAATTATTTTAAAGAGTAGTTAAAATCAATGTTGGCAAATATTTACCAACAAAGTTAATACCTACAATATTTATGTTGGTGACAATATTGTTCGAAGTTGAATTACGAAAAGAGAAGGAAAAAAATAATGTAATTTAATTGTTTGACTTGTATTATGGCTTTTTGGGCTTCACCATTCGAAGTAAACTCTTTTGATACTATTTGATGTCAATTTGGCATTGAAGATGACTTGTTTATTAAAAAGATATAAGACTTTTTACTATCCAAAAGTTATAAGACTTTTATTCAAAAATTATAATATCATTTATATTTGTAATGAACATATAGTAAAAGAATAATCCAAAAACAAATGTAATCGAGAATAGCAATTTAACAAAATTATACTAATTGCAATTGAACCAATACAAAACAAATATTCAGATATTTGTTCTAGAGCATGATATAAGAAACAAAAATTCATTAATAATAATATATTGTTCATAGAAACACTCCATAAAAAGTGACATCCAAAATATTAAAATATAAATAAAGTCTAGAAATAGTTCAAAAACATCAATCATATATCATTCTAATCATTTTCTTTTTTGATAACCGCCTGGTTTTCTTCAAAGAGCCCGTGATCTTGGAGAAGTCGCCTCAAGCTTTCTTTTAACATTATGGCCATTATCAAGATCCATAAAAGAGTCAACATTCTTTAGTTTGGATTTGTGCGGAGAAGAAACTTCATCCCGGATAAATAGGATGATCTTGTTAAAGTACTACATCATTAATTTGCTATCTATAAAAATTTTAAATAAAAGAAAAGAAATGTATTAAAATCCAATCAAAGAATATAAAATTAATACCTTATCACCAACTGATTCGAATGAATAGCTCAGAGAGTTAAGTTCCAAGTCTGTGACAAAATAATAAAAACAAAATATACCTATTTGAATATAAATTTCCGCTCATTACAATCGCAAATTAATGAAGCGCCTGCACTGTTGTCATTAAAAGTTGACTCAAATCTTGACGTGAACTCGAATCCACGATCAACTTTACGATCAGAAAAACGTTTCTAAAATTATTAATTGGATCTCTTTTACTCTGCACTTTGAATATGACCTTCTTATCTACCAAATCCTTAATCTAAGTTGGAACATATCGAGGATCAATGTCCTGCTTAAGATTGATTGATAAGAAATTAGTTAATTTTAAGATACATATTATAAAACAATTAAGTCAAACATTATAATAAAAATTTGGTGACCAATAATAAAACTCACAATAATTGTTTTGATCTCGGATGCTTTCTTGCCAATCAAATAAATATTATCCATCTCAACAAAGAAAAAGAGCATTTCAAGTACAATCCATCACACGTAATTATCATGGAAGACTTTGTTCCATTCACCCGTAAAAATAGAATGCGCCATAGTGGCTAACCATTTTGAACATCCAAGTATGTCTCTTCACATTATGCATGTCGCAATTTAATGGTGTAGGACCATTAAATTGATGCCGAATTTACATGGAAGACGCTGGTACAAAATAATTAATGTAATTTGTAATGAATTTCTAATTGAACAATATAAGAAGCCATTACAATAAGTTGATAGAAGTTTATTGCCAAATTAAAACTATAAAACTAATAACAAAAAAAAATTGCCGAATCAAAACAAAACTATATATGCCGAATCAAAAATATAAAACTAATAACCAAAAAAATATTGGTAGGGATATAAGTTTATATACATGAAAAGAAAATATATGTTGACACAAAATATGTTTGTGAAAAATATGTTAGTATAAGGAATAATAAAAAAACAAACAAATCATACAAAAAAGTATGAAAAATAACTTTAAAAAATACAATAAAACTATCAAGAATAATCAAAAAAAAACTCACCAAATTTTGTCCGTACAAATCTACATTATAGTGTATATAAAAATTTTCTTTATTGCAAAAGATTCGAGTTCAATCTCGTCGGTGTTGGCGGGATACTTGATGAAAACGTAAAGAAAGGGAACGTGAAGATGAAGCCATATCTTGTGTTTATGCTTCGAATTTAGGATCAACAATATGAAAGTGTTTATCTAATGTAATTGGCGTGAAAGATATGTTTCTCCATTGAAAGAAATAAAATTATATATAGAAACAATAACAATATAACGTGAAAGATATGTTTCTCCAATGAAATAAATAAAATAATAAGCTAAATATATTTTATCCATTGAAATAAATAAACAATATAATTGATGAAGATATGTTTCTCTATGTTTCAGAAGAATCGACGTATACAATATCAATTATGGTGAAATACTATTTATAATTTTAAAATCTATATATTATATATAGATAGAATTGATACTATTTAATATTTTCTTAATTTATATAATTACAATGATTTTCTTATAATACATCCCTAATATAATAATTTATAATAATTACCATTTATAATTTTTACAATTGTTTTCTAATATAATAAACAAAAAAAAAAAATGGGAAAATAAAAGTTAGGATTTCTCGCTATTATATATATAATTATATATAGAAACAATATCAATATGGCGTGAAATATATGTTTCTCCATTGACATAAATAAAATAATAAGCTAAATATATTTTATCCATTGAAATAAATAAAAATATAATTGATGAAGATATGTTTCTCTATGTTTAAGAAGAATCGATTATACAATATCAATTATGGTGAAATACTATTTATAATTTTAAAATCTATATATTATATATAGATATAGTTGATACTATTTAATATTTTCCTAATTTATATAATTACAATGATTTTCTTATAATACATTCCTAATATAATAATTTATAATAATTACCATTTATAATTTTATAATTATTTTCTAATATAATAAACAAAAAAGCGGGAAAATAAAAGTTATGGATTTTACGCTATTATATATATATATAATTATATATAGAAATAATATCAATATGGCGTGAAAGATATGTTTCTCAATTAAAACAAATACAATAATAAGGTAAATATATAATTTTATAACTAAAGTTTTCCAAAATAATAAAATTGATAAGTGCATTTTTGTTCACATTTTTATAACTCTTTTTAGATAATTTCTTTAACGTTTTAGTTCATTAATCAATAAATTCAAGAAAAATCACATTGGCTTGTTTTAAATGATGAAGGTAAAGACTTGAAGCAAACTCGTATGGATTTCGTATGAAAATACGAACAAAAACAAAGTCTAACATTGATCGAAAAGAAGGCAAGAAGACTCGATCAATCTCGTGCAAAACACACCCCTAGTGTGTTGGGAAACATGGCCATGCTTGAAGGGAAGAAAAACAAGAAAAATAGAAAAACACACCAGGCCGTGCTTACAAAAAGACGGCCGTGTTCACTATGCCGATCATCAAAACACGCCCAAATCGTGTTTAAAAGCACACACCGCCAAAAATCCTAAATGACGAAGAAGACACGGCCAGGCCGCGCTTCATAAAGACGATCGTGTTCGTCAAATTTGATGAACACGGCCTGGCCGTGCTTTTTAAGCACGGCCGTGTTGTTTTGTCTCCATTTCAAAATCTTTTTCTTCTTTTGGCGGAAATAATGGAGATTTTTGCCTTTTGACAACCTTTGAGCAACTTTTACACCTCATCTTGCCGCACCAAACTTCATTATCCCCTCAATCGTCATGTGGACACAATGATTCAACCAACTCAACTAATGGAAGTGGAATATTGTCATGTGAATACAATGATTCAACCAACTCAACCATGAATGTGCACACAATGATTCAACCAACAACCATGAAAGTGGAGCATTTGTTAGCATTATTGATGTGTTCTTTCACAAAGATGGTGCCTATAAAAGCCAAGAGTTTGAGTTGAGAAATTCATTCATGTAGTATTCATTCATAGAGAGATTCATTGTGTATTCACCATTCAATTCAATTTAGACACTTAGAAAATATTCATTGTGTTCAACATTTTAAGTGGAATTGGGATCAAGAGGTCTTGGAGGAGTGTTGGGATTTGGTCCAAAGATCCGCACCGCAATGGGCTTTAAAAGAGGCGCGGCGCGGCCCGTGATTTGAACTCGTGAGCGTATTTGGATTACATAGTTAAAGGATAGCTTAAAGGATATGATTTGGACTACCTATACCAACAGATGCATCTTTTTTCGGTGCCCATTAAATAGAAACTCGAGGTTAAGCGTGCTTGGGCGGGAGAGAGACATGAGATGGGTGACCCCCGGGAAGTTTTCGGGGTGTGCGTGAGTGAGGACAAAACGCGCTAGAAAAGACTCGTGTTGGTTTATGGGGGGATAGTCGTCAATCCGAGTAGCTAGAGGTCCAACAACCGGTATCAGCAGTCACGAGTTCGAATTCCCTTGGAAGCACTTGTTGCAGTGGAGGTTGCCGAGGAGCGGTGGTGTTAGGAATTTTATTGTTTAGATTTTGATGAATGCCATGTAAAACTTAGAATAGAAAAAGACCCCAATTCTTGTCAGTAAAATGTATTGTAACAATTAGAGTGACCAAGCCGAGTTAAGTCGCCACGCCCTAACATGCAAGAAGGCAATTTGAAGACTGGAAGGAAGACCTTCTTTGAAACAATTTGAATATGGCAAAGAAGAGTAGACGGAACTCTATCAAGAAGCGGTGAGATGCGGTGAGTGGAGCATCGGTCAAGTCAACTCAAGAAAAGCCAAGTCTCAAGTCAAGTGATGACGAAGAGTCATCCATGATTGGAAGCTCGACTCTAAGTCACCTGGGGGAAAGCAAGGAAATGCGTCAAGTCGAGATAAGCGTAAAAGAACGCGTTGCCGAGAAATCAAGAGATTTACTTAAACAAGTAATATCTCCATACCACCTTTCTCGGAGTGCTCACCCCGGAAGCGTGCAAAAGGAATGAACCAATGGGAAGCACCACACCGTGTCGAACTCGAAAAGGTGAAAGAACAATTCATACGAGGAAATGGCAATTCCAAGAATCGCAAGCCAACGATCGCAAAGTGACTTTCAAAAATAAGCCTATCTCTTCAACGGGCAAATTTTTGAAAGTTCACTATAAAAGGCTGAGGAGTTTGTTTGAGAACAGAGATGACACACACGTGAGATAAACAAGCATATTAGAAAAACTGAAACATTCTCAATCCTCAAGCCTACATTACGAAGTACATCAATCCAACACTCTTTTTGTGAAGGAAAGAGAACTTCAATCAGTTGAAGAGGAAAATACTGAAAACAAGGGGTCTACATTCCAGGAAGGATTGTAGAAAGGTTCAAGGTTGAACCAAGTCTTAAGCTTTTGGAGGGCTTCGTGATCAAATCCAAAGAGCTTGAGCAAGTGAGTCTGTAGTAACAAGCGCAATTTGCCTGCCCGTGAAGAAAAGCCGAGTCGCACGAGAAGCCACGGTGAGTGATCAAGGCGTCTCGGATCGAGTCCCTAAGGATCAAGTCGTTGTTGTGATCAAGACTTGTATCCGGACTGTTACCACTTTGTAAACCGATCATTACCTAGTGGATTCCTCCGAGGAGTTGGAGAAGAGAGGAGTAGAAGAATTACCCCATCTTCGAACCTCTATAAAAACTTCATTGTGTCATTTACATTTCAACACTTAAATTCCCGCACTTTTAATCGCTTATATCTCACGATAAATTTGCTATCCATTTGATAATTTATAAGTACTAAATCAAGCTCTAAAATCTTGCTTAATCAAACTTAAGGGTGTTAAGTCTTCGCTGAAAAACAAAACCACAGTTGAGTCAACTTTTAGCCAACATCCGAGTTACTCCATCAACGGCTAAAGTGAGTCGTTGGAGAGATTAACTCTACTTGAGTGACTATTTCGATTGTCCATCAAGGACACAATTGTGTGTAGAATCAACTCAGAGATTTAAAAGGACTAAATCGAAAATTTGGTAAGGTTTATTCAACCCCCCTTCTAAACCTTACACTTACACCCCTTGGGACCTACAAGTGGTATCGGAGCGGTTGGTTCATTGAACCCTCCGCACATCGGTTATGAACTAGATCTCCAAACTTTTCAAAGTCCGCTTTAGTACTTAAACCTTCAAAACTCTTTTTTTTAAAAGTCATTATCATGGAAGCAAATTTGACACACATCCCTATGTTCACTATCGAAGAATTTGATGATTGGAAAATTCATATGCAGGCTCATCTATCAAAGATTACATGATGAGATGTGGATAGTGATAGAAGATGGGCCTCTGCAAATATTAAAGGTGAACACAAATTTGTCACGAAGAGTTGTTTGAAGGAAGAAGATCTTTCCTCCCGGACACCATGGTTGAAAAACCAAGAATCGAGTGGACAAATGATGACAGAAAAAGATACAACCTGGACAATGTAGCCAAGGACATCCTGCACAAAACTTTGGACAAAGCCATGTTCAATAAAGTCAAATCATGCAAAACGGCCAAAGAAATGCGGGACAAGTTGACATTGATTTGTGAAGGCTCGTGAAAGCAAATCAAAGAAAACAAATTATCGTGGCCGTCATGACAGTAAATTTGAGAATTTCAAAATGATCTCGAGGAGAGAACCTGGATCAACTAGACGCTCGGTTCACGTAAATCACAAATGAGTTGTTATGCACTTGGAAAGGAATATACACGAGAATGAAATGTGTATGAAAATCCTAAAAAGTCTTCCATTGAATGGGAAATGAAGGTCATGGCACTAAGACATTCCATGGACCTATCAAAGACATCCAACCATGAGTTATTCTCGGACCTCAAAGCCTACGAGTTTGAGTGAGAAGAAAAGACCAGGAAGAGGCAATTTGTACCCAAAACAAATGCTCTAATTGTCAAAGACGGAAGAGAGCCGAGGTCAAAAAGTAATTGACCCAGGAAGAAATAGCACGATGGTTAAAAGATTTAACAAGTTCTTTAACAAGAACTACAAGAGAGGAAAGGGTGAATCTTCCAGAAGACACTCGGCTCCCTCCAAATCAAGGAAGACAGCCAACCAAGAGAACAGATCATCAAAAAGTTGAGTATCAAAGGGCCGACAATCCAAGAATGGAAAGAGTCGATCAAAAGGTTGAATATCTATGCTGAATGTGAGACAACCAGGTCACTATGCCATTGATTTGTCCATATCCTGTAGTCAACAAATACGAGAGATGAAGAAGAAAGGAAGGTCTTGAGAGAAAGAAGACAAGAAAGGAAAAAGGCAATGATGGTGCAGTGGGATCGCGAAACAAATGCCCAAGTCAAGAGAGACGGTGATTCGAGAGCAAATGAAGGTGACTACTCAAGTGACTCGAAGAAGAAGCCCGATCCGCTTGATGGCCAAAGAACAAGATCAAGAAGATGAGGTACAATCTAACTCAACAAACTCGTACACTAGTGATAGTGATCGTGACACACACACTTCATCACCTATCGATCTTTATGATTCATTAAGCAAAATGATGAAAGATTTTGAACACATTAAATCCTCACACACACTATTGAATGAGGAAAACAACCTACTCAAAAGTCAAAAACTCAAAGTCGACTAAGGAGCCGAGTACTCTAAGTCAAATAGCCGATGAAAATGAAAGTTTAAATTTGAAAATGCTAAATTAGTAGCGAGAAATTGCCGCTATAGAAAAAGAGGGAGAATGACCTCAAGAATGTTATTGCCTCATTCACTAAGGCATCTAAATCATTGGATGATCTTATCATGAGTCAAAGAGAATGTGGAGACAAGACACAGCTTAGGATTTAATTCCTCTGTGCTATGTCAAACCTCAAAAGTAATTTTGGAAAAAGGATCTTCAAGTCATGAAGAGTCCGAAAAATCCAAAACTCTAAATGTTGCACACACATTCACTCCAAAGCACAATAACAAGCAAACGGCCTTGGTTACAAAGGAAAAGGAAAATGTACCATTGAGTATCTTTGAAAGGGCGGTGAGAAGAGATTCAATTTGAGTCCTCGGCAAACTCCTACGTAAAATACTGTAAAAAGGAAGCAGAGCTACCAAAAATTCCAGAAAATCCATAAAAGAAATACATATGATGGGAATGGTAGAAAATATCCAAGCCAAGCCGATTGGAATAATGTGAACCATCGCCACGGACTTATGGAATATAAGCCCATTGGCAAAGGCCTAACTCAAAGAAAGGCCATTCCAAAAGCATAAGAGCTTTCATCAAAGACACATATGCATCTAGGCACTACACTCAAAGACACCACAATTACCCAAGGAAGGCAATTGCTAAAACACATATGCAGCATACTGACAAAAGAGACAATTTTGTATGAACCTAGAATCCCCAAGCAATTTGCCAGGATTAATTATGATTATGGCATCGATAGATGGCAACCCCTAGAGTCAAATCATTTGGCTATAGGTTGGTTGGATCATCTTACAATTCTAACCCCTCGGGACCCGCACAAGTATGGGTACCTAAAACTTAATTTCCTTGATTGCGGGTTGAGGAAAGTGAGTGCCAAGGAACCTGGTACATGGATAGTGGTCATTCCGGACATATGACAGAAATAAGAGAAATCTGTCAAAATTCAAGGAAGTCAAAGGAGCAAAAGTCATATTTGGAGGAAATGAAGCTCTGGTGAAATAAGAGGCATTGGATCCATCAAGAGGAATGGATTAGAAATCACAGATGTTGCATATGTTGAAGGACTCAACTTCAACTTATCGAGTATCGATCGGCTACCGTGACAAGCGGCTACAACGTTGGATTCAACATGGGTATATGCCAAATCAAAGATATTGAATCAAATGAAGTTGTCTTTGCAAGGATGTAGACGAGAAAAATATGTATGTAGTGGATTGGTCAACCGCAACACCCAAGACTTGTCTACTAAAGCAAAGAACACACCTTTGAATCAAGTTGGTGTGGCACAAAAAGTTGAGTCACCCAATTTCAAAACACTTAACAAGTGGCAAGAAGTCATCTTGTAGAAGGACTTCCGCACTCAAAAAGATACAAGAAGGAGAGTATATGTGATGCATGTCGGAAGGAAAGCAAATCAAGTCGTCATTCAAAGAAAAGACATGTCCATCTTCAACATGAATATTGCATCTACTTCATATGGATCTATTTGGAGTGGAACCAAACATAAGTGGAAAGAAATACACCTTGGCGGTAGTAGATGACTACTCAAGATATACATGGACAATATTCATGTGCAAGAAGAAAGAAACTCTACAAAAACTACCACGGTGATGAAGAGGATTCAAAATGAGAAGAGTCAAACCATTATCAAAATAAGATCGGATAGAGGAATCGAAGTTTGTCAATGGAATAATAACTCGATCTTGTATTGAGAATGGTATTGGTCATGAACTATCGCCAGACAAGGACTCCACAAATGAATGGAGTTGCGAGAAAGAAGGAACAGAACCCTCAAAGAAGCGAAGAAGAACCATGTTAGCCAAGGGATTACCAAAAAGATTTTTGGTGAAGCAATCAACACGACTTGCTACACCCAAAATAGATGTATGATAAATAGACAGCGGTGACAAAAGACTCCTATGAGATCCGGATGGAAGAAAACCAAATGTTTCATATTTGAATATTTGGATGTAAATGCTTCATCCACAACAATGGCAAAGACAACCTAAAGGCTTTTGATGCTAAAGTCGATGAAGGTATCTTTCAGATACTCACCAAAAAGCAAAGCCTACTGAGGATACTCAACAAAAGAACTATGGTTACGGAGGAATCCATTCATGTAGTATTCGATGAGCCAAATGTAAATGGAGAAGACATTGAAGAGTCGGTGATAAGTTCAATCATCCAACCATACTGAGTAAGAGTCCCTATCTTTGGGGTTCAAGCCGAATTATCAATTCGGAAGAAGATGAGATAACCGAATCTCAAAAAAGTGGAAAATTTGCGGCTAAGTGATTATGAGAGAGCCGACCCGCGAACACGGTACCGCAAGTCGATCGAATCCGCCTAACTTACTCCAACCTCGATGTAAGATGGCCGAGAGACCATCCACCGAACTTGTCATTGGAGATATAAGAGAAGGTGTCAAGACAAGATCCAGAACTCAACAAGAGGCAATGTTCACATGCTTCATCTCGCAAATAGAGCCCAAAGATGTGTCACAAGCATTGGACGACACACATTGGATTCAAGCTATGCAAGAAGAGTCAATCGGGTTTGAGAGAAATAAAGTATGTGAATTAGTGCAAAGACCCATACATCAAAATGTTATTGGAACCAAATGGGTATTCAGAAATAAGATGAACGAGGAAGGTTCTGTGGTAAGAAACAAAGCAAGACTAGTAGCCAAAGGATATTGCCAAGAAGAAGGAATAGATTTTGATGAAACATTTGCCCCTGTAGCAAGATTGGAAGCTATAAGGATGTTTCTTGCCTATGCAGCTGACTCACAAGAATTTCATTGTATATCGATGGATGTAAAAAGTGCATTCCTAAATGGTTTATTGGAAGAAGAAGTGTATGTTGAACAACCTCCAGGATTTGAAGAAGACTCTTGGAGATAAGGTATACAAACTCAAGAAAGCTCGTATGGATTGAAGCAGGCACCCGAGCATGGTATGATACCTTGTCACAATTCCTAATCGAAAATGGATTCACAAAAGGAAAAGTAGATAGAACACTTTTCGTAATTCAAGACAAGAAGAGTATTCTACTTGTTCAAATATATGTTGATGACATCATCTTTGGATCCACAAACAAAGAGTTGTGTGAAAAGTTTTCAAACCTCATGCAAAGTAAATTTGAAATGAGCATGATGGGAGAGCGACATTCTTCCTGGACTCCAAGTGAAACAGTGAAGGATGGAACCTTCATAAGTCGGACAAAATACACCAGAGATTTAATGAAAAAATTTGGTATGGAGGAGAAGTCTTCTCAGTAAAAATACCAATGAACACATCATCAAAATGGACATGGATGCAGATGGCAAGCCTGTAGATCAAACAATATACAGAGCACTTATGGATCATCGCTTGCTCATCTCACAAAGAAGCGGGCGGACATCACCTTTGTAGGTGTATGTGCAAGATTTCAATCTGCTCCAAAAGAGAGCCACATGACAAAGAACTAAGAGAATATTGAGATACTTGAAAGGAAGCCAAGAAGTAGGCCTATGGTATCCAAAGGAAGGTGGATTCAAGCTAATTGGCTATTCAGATTCGACTATCTTTGGATGCGAGTTGAGGAAGAAGAGCACTTCAGGCACATGTCAAATGCTAGGAAAGACTAATTTCCTGGTTTAGCAAGAAGCAAAACTCAATAGCCACCTCTACAATCGGCGAGGCGAGAATACATATCAAGGCAAGCGTTGTTGTGCCAAGTCCTATGGATGAGACAAAGAAATGAGAGACTATGAAGTTGAAGAAAAAGAAATTCCAATCATGTGTGATAACACAAGTGCAATTGCAATCACTCAAAATCCTCGTGTTGCACTCAAGAACAAAACATATTGATGTCGATATCACTTCATAAGAGACCATGTGAAAAAAGAAGGACATCATCCTGGAATATATCTCAACCGATAAACAACTAGCCGACATCTTCACAAAACCACTATGTGAGTCAAGATTTGAAGAACTCAAGCATGAGTTGGGATTAATTGAACTAAGCCGAGACACGAGAAGAACCAAAGAAAAGAAATGGAACAGAAAAGGAGGTGAAAAAGAGCCGAAAAGTAAATCACCAAGAATCGATTGTATCGGAAAGAAACTACACCGAGTCGGTGATAATGAGTCGCTAAGAGAACGTGAGAAGTAGAGTTAAATCGCCTAAGAGATAAGTTGAATAACTTATGAGCAAAGTGACAAAAACGCAATCGTTTTGACTAAGCGGGAATGTTTTAAGGAATACATCAAAGATAATGATGATGTGTACAGACAAAAAGTCGCACACCAAGCTTATGATTGGATATAAATGTGCCGTATTAAATACGAGATATGAAATGCTCAATAGGCGTGCGAAATCCAAGCCGTTGATTTCGATCACAATTCAAAACCACCCGCACGCCCTTTCATAAACCATATTTAAACCATTTTCGTTCGTTTCTCTCTCACACTTCTAAAACTGTTCATCTCTTTCTCTCAAAAGCAAAGGCAAAATACTCTCGAAACCCTATCGATCTTCAAATCATTTTCTAAGTTTTTCCTTGAAATAATCCCGAGAAATGGCACCAACTTATGACTTTACCAAGTTAGGAAAGCAAATCCACACCGGCTCTACGGTGGATTTCGACGGAATGGTGAAGCAGGGTCCGACGACACCCCTGGTGAAGAAATCGCCGAGAAGTTGGAAACGCCCAGGACTAAAACCGTTTCTAACGTTAGAATATCCGATGACCTATGTGGAGGAGGTCGACGATTCTACGTGAATGCCGAGATTCACGATGAAGGAATCAAGTCATCTGCTCACGGAAAGCAACTGACTATCTCTCGCCAAGGATTTGGTGAATATTGCTTACTACCGCCAAGGAGCATCCGAGATTAAAGAAGTCGATGTAAACTTGGACGACGATGGAAAGAAATAGCCAAGTCCGACCTTGCCGATAAAATAATATTCACAAAGCAAACAAGAGATGCCGGGAAGGAGGATTATCACAAGTTGTTGGATATAGTTGCCAAATGTATCGACATCAATTTGGCAACTTTGACCAATGTCAAAGGCAAAGCCGATTGTAATGGCTGCAATCATCGAAGAAAAGAAGATAAATCGGGCCGAGTTTGTCTACAGCAGACTCTGCCTTAACGTGGGGAACAAATCCTTCAAAGAAGATGGCACATTTGGAGGATCCCAGGATATGGCCTAGTGATTGGCCGGCTATTGGAGGTGAAAGGAGTCCTCTTAGACATGGGAAGGCATTCCATGTTAACAAGAGGATGTTGAGAGCAAACCTCTCTGGCGCACAGAAGAGAGCTTACGCCAAGAGAGCGACACTGAGGGGAATCGGTGACCCAAGATACAAATTTTTTCTCTCCACCAAGAAGAAAGTTGCCCCTGCAGCTAAGAAGAAGATCACGCCCCAAAGAAAGAAAACCAAACATGCTCCCGCCCGCAGAAAGTCACCCACCGCCCAAAGCGGCCGTGTCTCCCCCCTGCAGCGAGCGGTCGAGAAGGACTCACAAATACCTTCTCCGATCGTCAAGAAGAGGAGGCGAGAAGCCACGACGGCCCGCTCCTCGGAAAAAGATACAAAGAAGCCCCCGCCGCACAAGACTAAGACAACATCTCTCAACGAGAAATTCCCCGGTACAAACCAGAGAGCGAAGAAATCGTCAAGGCGATCCGAATCGGGAGAAACCACCAGTCGGGTTACTCGCCTAGAAGACAAAAGGAGACTCATGGAGAAGTAGAGTCTCCGGATGTAGTTGATGAAATGACCAAGTCTGTCAAGGCGTCACAGAGGCAACTCGAAGACACGGTTGTAGCTCACACAAACCAAGCACTTAAGAATCCGGAGAGCGGATAGTAATGTAATAATCCTATCTCCACCTTACCCGGACATCCAAAACCGTCTGCGTGAGTGGAGGAAATGGAAGTTGAGTAAGTCAAGGAACAGTTCCAACGGCCCGAGTTCATAGAAGAAGAAGAGGCGCTAAATTTCCTCGATTAACTCTTGTGCTCCCAGCTCTGACGGATGAAGACAAGCGCACTGACGACATCCCGCAGCATTTACAAGGAAAAGGAGAGAGAAAAGCAAGTCGGAAGTTGAGGCACGTGAGAAGGCAAGCATCCGCCCTATCTCCCGCACTACGTAACACACACATCCTCTCCTTGATGTCTTCTCGGACAAAGTGATGAGGATCAGGAGAATCTTTCGCAATGTAAGAGTTGCAAATGCAGCAAGCATCGCACGAATCAAGAATCCTTCACGAGCAAAGACTAATGGAGGACCAGGAGAGTCCTCCGAACACACCGAAATCGATCCAATGGGAGTGGTTGAAAATAGCCATCGATGTTCCGCTTTACCACTTCCCACTCACTCGTAAGAAGCGATAAGGAACCGGGCGATGAACCGGGACAATGGGGACCCCAATGAGTCAACCCCTATTGAAGGTGTGTTACCACCGCCCCAACTACCGAACAATCAATCGAAATAGCCGGGAGTTTGGAGACGAGTGACCCCATTCCAAGTCACTCACCGGTGCGCCACCGACAGGGGAAACTCCCTCCACTACAAAGCCAAGGCCTCGGAGGATCTTTGCAGATGACTCCACAACGAATCAAGGAGGCGAAGTAGAGAAAATACAAACACAAGAAGAAAAAGAAGTTGCCATCAACGAGCTCTCGCGATTGAGATCTGTCTCACCTGAGGTGCCAAATCGGGTGTTAATGACGCCGAATGAATGAGGCACGATGCGGTCGAGGCACTGAAGGAATAGCCACAGAGTTAACACTGGGGCGATGAAAGTGCAATCCATGGGTTTGAGACTCAATGGATGCCATCGTAGAAGACCCTAAGACATACCGACATTTGTCGAACGGGTGGACAGCCTGCCTCGGCAGAGAGACCGCTGGAGGTAATGAAGGCCACGGGAGGTTGAGACTTCCGGGGTAAAGAAGTCAAGTAGAGAACATCCCTCCCTGCTATCATCGACCCATCCGAGAAGGAGATCGCGACTTCATGATTCCCGGACAACCCCGATGTCACTTTTCTCGGGATCGGGCGAAGAAGAAGCCGAGTCATCCCCCATGACAAATCCAAAAGACTCAGTGCGGATGTTCCAAGCACGAGCAAGTCCGATCCCAAGACTACTCGTCAAACTTTTAACTTTGATGATGAACCACCATCGAAATCTCATCATCGTCCGATGACGCTTCCGATAAGCCGAGACGATCCATCAAATAAAAAATCATTTGAGACCAACGGTTGTTAAGACAACCGAGGCTCAAGAAGTCGGGTCTACTTCACAACAAAACCAAATTGAACCAGAGACCACCGCTCAGGCTCCTCAAGTCGCAGCAGGATCGATTCCCAAAAGAACTTCACGCGCACCGCTCATCATCGAACAGATCCGATTGGCGGTGATGAATCTTTTGTAGAATCTTTCCCTTTTTCACTGGAGATACGTAACTCCACGAAGAGTCGAAATGAACAAGCACACTATTACAAACCAACTCCTGTTCTTCCATCGACACCATTGTTCCAAATTGATTATGACTTTGATGTGTATGGCCATCACCGCAATGGGTTAATCAATCAAGTTCGAGAAGTGTTCAAGGCACTCTTTGCCGAGGTTGAACGGATGGAGAGGCATCGTGCCCTTTGGACATGCGACTAGACAACAGAGATGCCACCCCGGTACCGATTTGAGAGGCATCACGGTGGGGATAAGGGAATGGTGGCAACAAAGAACAAACAATGCGTGTGGAACAGTGAGATACTTGTAACATTGTTCAACAAGTCCGGTGTGGAGAGCTAAAAATGCCGATGCAAAAACGAAGCCGAGAGAACACATTGAGCATATGCATGAAGCTCACACCGCCGAGATCAAGTCGCCGCTGCGTGAGCAAAATACAAATGATCTACGTTTGGAAGAACACATGACAAGAAAATTCAGCCTCCTCATGGCCGAGATGAAGCCGATTTCAAAGAGAATCCAACGCTACTCGATCCGAATTCGGTCTTTACAACGCAGCAGACTTGGAAGCAGAACTCGACTATCCGCAGCTCGACTTCATGCTTGCCAAAGATGTTCCTCGGGGTTCTCTATCCTTTGATGATGCCAAAAAGGGGAAGAGGAATACCTTAAAGCATCAAAAAACTGAAAAAGAAAGGAAAAATTGAGAAGGGAAAATCACCGAGGAAATTTTGAAACAAAAGAAAGGAAAATCTCGAGGGGAAGGATCAAAAGATATAACCTTGATGATTGCACAAACTCCTCAACAGGTCCCGTCACAAACCGACATTATAAGTAGCAAACTCCCTCGTGACTCGCCACTCCAACACTCTCTTTGTATCTATGGCCGAGAAAGAAAAACAATTGAAGCGAGGGGATGAAGGAAGTGGAAGGAAGAATGGATGCCGAGTTATGAACATCTTGAAAGAACACGGAGGCATTCCAAAGAGACAGAGACACTTATGCCATCTCGGATGTCGGGACGAGCCACGATCGCCTGACGAATTCAAAACGCCGACCAAGGATACTTTGCAAATATGTCTATGGCTCAAGCTTGGGACTTGTCTTGGGAAAAGGGTCTCATATTATGTGAAGAAGTCGACAGCAGCGAGACTACCTAGCTCACTTTGCTGGTCACTCGCCGGGTCACTCATTTGGAAAGAAGAAGACCCCAAAGACAAAGATACGCCCGCAGGTAGAGGAAGAAGCAAATGGAGGAATAAGCTTCGACACCAGGCCTCCGCCCAAGAATATTGAATACGTAGATCCAGGGAAAGAAAGGAGGATCTATCACCGGGCTTGACCAAGTGGCAAATTTGAAAGTGGCTAAAACTAACGTTGAGTATGCAAAAAGAATAGAAGAAGAGAACAAGAGACAAACTCGGCTATGGCGGGAGAGACAGAAAGAATAAGAAAAGATGAAGTCGCCAGGAAGGCATATGAAAAGAAAAGAAAATGGTGACGAGAAAGAAGAGAAGAAGAGAAGAAGATCTTGAACAAGATGAAAGAAGGAGACAACGAAGGAGATGAAGTGTTGTTGTCCAACCCTTCGTGTATTTTATTATGTAAATACATACAATGTAAGTCTTCCGTAATAAAGCTATAAATTCTTCATTTTTGTAGACAATTATGTGCTCGATACACCTTCGTAAAACAATTGTGTTAAGGAACAAGAATGATATGATCAATAAAAGAATTGATTCTCAAGATACATTCTATGCCAATACACTATCTGTATGTATCATTGCTATTTGCATTTTTGAATGATTTAAGTTTTGGCATCATCAAAAAGTGGGGAAATTGTTAGGAATTTTATTGTTTAGATTTTGATGAATGCCATGTAAAACTTAGACTAGAAAGTTGGCACCCCAATTCTTCCGTAAAATGTATTGTAACAATTAGAGCCGCAAGCCGAGTTAAGTCGCCTATGCCCTAACATGCAAGAAGACACCAAGATCGGAAGGAAGACCTCTTTGTGAAAAAATTTGAATATGGCAAAGAAGAGACGGTAACTCTATCAAGAAGCGGTGAGATGCTTGGTGAGTGGAGCATCAGTCAAGTCAACTCAAGAAAAGCCAAGTCTCAAGTCAAGTGACAAGAGTCATCCATGATTGAAGTCGACTCTAAGTCACCCGGGGAAAGCAAGGAAATGCAATCAAGTCGAGATAATCGAAAAGAACGCGGTACGTAAATCAAGAGATTTACTTAAACAAGTAATATCTCCATACCACCTTTCTGAGTGCTCACCCCTTAAGCGTGCAAAAGGAATGAACCAATGGGAAGCACCACACCGTGTCGAACTCGAAAAAGGTGAAAGAACAATTCATACGAGGAAATGGCAATTCCAAGCGCAAGCCAACGATCGCAAAGTGACTTTCAAAAATAAGCCTATCTCTTCAACGGGCAAATTTTTGAAAGTTCACTATAAAAGGCCGAGGAGTTTGTTTGAGAACAGAGATGACACACACGTGAGATAAACAAGCATATTAGAAAATCGAAACATTCTCAATCCTCAAGCCTACATTACGAAGTACATCAATCCAACACTCACCGTGAAGGAAAGAGAACTTCAATCGGTTGAAGAGGAAAATATGAAAACAAGGGGTCTACATTCCGGAAAGGATTGTAGAAAGGTTCAAGGTTGAACAAGTCTTAAGCCTTTGGAGGGCTTCGTGATCAAATCCAAAGAGCTTGAGCAAGTGAGTGTAGTAACAAGCGCAAACCGCCTGCAGAAGAAGCCGAGTCGCATCACGGAAGCCACCGAGTGATCAAGGCGTCTCGGATCGAGTCCCTAAGGATCAAGTCGGCCGTTGTGATCAAGACAGATCTGGACTGTTACCACTTTGTAAACCGATCATTACCTAGTGGATTCCTCCAGAGTTGGAGAAGAGAGGAGTAGAAGAATTACCCCATCTTCGAACCTCTATAAAAACTTCATTGTGTCATTTACATTTCAAAGACTTAAATTCCTCGCACTTTTAATCGCTTATATCTCACGATAAATTTGCTATCCATTTGATAATTTATAAGTACTAAATCAAGCTCTAAAATCTTGCTTAATCAAACTTAAGGGTGTTAAGTCTTCCGCGAAAAACAAAACCACAAGGTTGAGTCAACTTTTAGCTAACAATGAGTTACTCCATCAACACTCATTGAGTCGTTGAGAGATTAACTCTACTGAGTGACTATTTCGATTGTCCATCAAGGACACAATTGTAGAATCAACTCAGAGATTTAAAAGGACTAAATCGAAAATTTGGTAAGGTTTATTCAACTCCCCTTCTAAACCTTACACTTACACCCCTTGGGACCTACAAGTGGAACTGAAATGCCGGGCGCAACGGAGGTAAACGGACGTAATCAAGGTAGGTTGCGGATGGCCGAACCGAGGTAAAAATAGACTGAACCGAAGGTGTAGGTTCCGGGTGGATCGAATCTGAAGGGTAGGTTGCCAGGTGGCCAAAATGCATCGAATCAAGATGTAGGTTCCGGGTGGACCAGTAATCGAAGGGTAGGTTGCCGGATGGCCGAACTCGTAAAACAGATCGAATCAAGGTGTAGGTTGTCGGGTGGACCGTAATCTGAAGGGTAGGTTGACAGTGGCCGAATCGAGGTAAAACAGATCGAACCGAAGGTGTAGGGCCGGGTGGCCGAATCGAGAGGCCGGGCGTGACGCGACACTTGAACGAGAAAAGAAGTTGGCGTTAGAATCGAGAAAGTTTGCGGACAACGGAGGTTGCCAAATCGAGCCGAGAATATGGCAGTCTTTGGGAGGGGGATTGTTGGGATTTGGTCCAAAGATCCCGCCCGCAATGGGCTTTAAAAGAGGCGCGGGCGCGCCCGCGATTTGAACTCGTGATACTGGATTACATAGTTAAAGGATAGCTTAAAGGATATGATTTGGACTACCTATACCAACAAATGCATCTTCTTTTCCTCGGTGTCCATTACATAGAAACTCCGAGGTTAAGCGTGCTTGGCCTCGGAGTAGACATGGGATGGGTGACCCCGGGAAGTTTTCGGGGGGTGTGCGTGAGTGAGGACAAAGCGCTAGAAAAAGACTCGTGTTGGTTTGTGGGGGGACGTCAATCCAAGTAGCGCAGAGGTCCAACAAGGAGTAAGCTTGTAGCAACATTGGAGAAGAAGGCTTGGATCAACATCATCCATCAAGGAAGAAGTCATTGAGATTTTGAGAAAGATAAGTACATTATGTCAACAATACTTAAATCTTCTTGTGTAATTTACTCTTTTGTCAAAATCATGAGTAGCTAAACTCCTAGTGTTTGAATGTAATGAACTCTAGAATGGATTTGTGATTAAGGTTCGTATGTTTTTAATAAAATTCTCATGTCTTGTGTGATTCACTTATATCATGTTTATTTCATTCGAGTTAATATTTAGGTATATTAATTTGATATCTATTCCTCATCGGGTAATCGAGAGATTTATGGTGAGAAAGAACCTATATAAGTGAAAAGAGTTGCATGTAATCCTAGATATGGGACGACATAAATCTTCCGGATTAGGGTCAAACCTAATATGGGAATTCACAAATCGTTATAATGTAATTTTGGGGTTTTAACTAGAAAGAGATTTGGTTAATCAACTTGAGATTAGGAGTTTTTCGCCTTGAGAAAGGGTTTAACTTAAATCGAATTTCTACAGTCCACAAAATATGAGATTTTATTAAAAGATGTTGGTTTTTGCTTAGGGCTTTTGGTTATATTTGTAACTTGTCAAATCACAAAAACATTCTAGAGGATTTACATTCAAACGCATTTTTATCTCTTGATTTCTTCTTTTACAAATCTTCCTTCATTTTTACTATTTATAATTTGTTAATTTAGATTATTTATTTTCCTTTATCATCAAACAAAAACTCTGAAAATTGTTAGATTAGATAACAAAAAGACGGTAATTATTAGTACTTACAATCCTCGTGGGAATGACACTCGGTACTCACTAATCTATACTACAAAATGATAGGTGCACTTGCCTACGGTTTTCTAGAGTAGCTTTTGAGCCATTAAGTTTTTGGCGCCGTTGTCGGACTCGTAATATTAAGAACACTTTATTTTTGTTAATCTAATCAGCTTTTTTTTTTTTAATTTTATTTTACCATTGCCTATCATCTTATTTATCTTCGTAAGTCTTGGATTACACTTATCCTCTTTATTTACATAGCCGGTGCATGCCTACTCGTCGCCGAATTTGGAAGCGCGAGACCACCGGTAGCAACATGGAGGAGAGCACTAATACAGACCACGAGGAGGATATTAACAAAGGCAAGGATCCTGAAATGGCGGACGAACAACAAAGAACCATGTACGACTATGCCAATCCATCTATGGACGGTACGTCGTCTAGTATCGTAAGGCCATTTGTTGCCACCAATAATTTTGAAATCTAACCGAATGTCATTCAAATGGTGCAACAATTTGTTCAATTCGACGGTCTACCAGGCGAAGATCCAATAATCATATCGCGAATTTCCTCGAAATTTGCGATACCTTCAAAATAAATGGAGTCTCGACGATGCCATCCGCTTTGCGCCTGTTCCTATTTACTCTTCTTCGGGGACGGGCTAAACAATGGCTAAACACTTTACCAAAGGAACAATCACAACATGGAGCATTATGGCGGAAAAGTTCCTTTTGAAATATTTCCCACCCGCCAAACCGCACGATTGAGGAATGAAATCTCTTCATTCACTCAAGAGGACGATGAGACCTTGTACGACACTTGGGAGAGATTCAAAGAATTGCTTTGTGAAAATGCCCACATCATGGCCTCCCATTTGGATGCAAGTCCAAACGTTTTACAACGGGCTACTCTCATCGACGAGGCAAATGATTGATGCGGCGCGGGGAACATTGAACAATAAAACACCCGAAGCCGCCCAAGATCTCATAGAAGGGATGGCCATGAATGGCTATCAATGGCAATCAGACGAGGTAAGACCAACAGGATAGTAGGTGTATATAATGCAGAGATGCGGTGGTTACACTAGCCGCGCAAGTCGAAGCTCGACTCGAGAAAATTGACGGGTTGGCGGCTCCAAAACCTCCACAACAAGTCTTCTCATGCGAGACTTGTGGAGGATCGCACAACCACCAAGATTGCCCTCACGCGATACCACCATGAACAAGTGGATTATCTAGATAATCAATCTCGACCTCTCAAAATAATCCTTTCAAGAACACCTATAATCCAGGTTGGCGCCAAAGACCCGAACTTTAGTTGGGGAAATCAAGGTCAACAGAGGCCTAATCCAAACGCACTCCCCAATTCGTTTGCATCTCCTTGGTTTCAACCGCGAAAACCAAGTTTGGAGGACTTATTGTCCAAATTCGTCCAAACAACAGAGACCCATTTTACGGCCACCGAAACATCCTTAAGGAACCAAAAAGCATCCATTCGCAACTTAGAGAATCGATTGGTCAAATTGCCAAAATGATCTCCGAAAGGCCACAAGGAGCTTACCTAGCAAGAACACCGAGCCGAATCCAAAAGAATAGGTAAAGGCAATCACTCTAAGGAGTGGAACAAAACTAGATGAAATACGGATGCCGAGGACGAGCCCACTCCCATACAACAAAAAGATGAACAAGTACCCAAGGAAACAAAGAAAATGGTACGAGAATTCCAACCACCTATTCCGTATCCAAGTCGATTGCGTAAGGACAAACATGGCGACCAATTTGGTAAGTTTTTGGATTTGTTTAAACAATTACACATCAATATTCCTTTTGTTGAAGCCCTTTCACGAGATGCCAAAATATGCCAAGTTCTTAAAAGATCTTCTTTCAAATAAGAAGAAGCTTGAAGATATTTCCATGGTGCAATTAAATGAGGAATGCTCGGCAATTTTGCAAAATAAGTTACCGCAAAAAATCAAAGATCTAGGGAGTTTTACTATTCCTTGTCATGTCGGTAATTTGATCGTTGATCGGGCATTGGCCGATCTAGGGCCTAGCATTGTTTGATGTCGTATGAATTGTTTAAACAAATGGGTCTGGGGAACCGAAACCAACTAGATGAGCTTACAATTTATTGACGGTGTCCATTAAATATCCTAGAGGCATTGTTGAGGATGTTTTGGTCAAAGTCGATAAGTTTATATTTCTTATCGATTTTGTAATTCTTGACATGCATACGGATGTCGAAGTCCTTGATTCTAGGACGTCCATTTTTATCTCGCTAAAGTAATCATTGACGTGCATGATGGCAAACCGATTTTAAGAGTCGAAGATGAACAAGTCATTTTTAAAATCGTTACATCAATGAAAAATCGATAGATAAAGATGACTCTGTTTTGCTATTGATCTTATCGATATGGAGATAACCAATTCTTTACCAAACATGATTTCTAACGAATTCTTGGAGACTTGTATTGTTCAAAGTGCGGGTATAGGGGATGAAATCTTTTTCTTAGGGAATCTGCATTCGCATTGGAGGAAAACACACCAACAGTAACGAGTAAAGAGTTGAAAAAATTGAAAATTCGCAGTGGGGTATAACAAACCGTCCATTGAGGACCCACCACCGTTGAGCCGAAAAGAGCTACCCGAACACTGGAATATGCATTCTAGCCGAGAATGCCAAACTTTCCGTAATTATTTCCTCCGATTTATCTTCTCATCAAAAGGATAGATTGTTGGCAATATTACGGGGAACATAAAAAGACCATCGCTTGGAAAATCTCCGCTATTCAATGGATCAATCCTTCCTTTGCACTCACAAAATTCGATGGAGGAAAATTTCAAGCCGGTTGTTCTCTCCTACGCTTAAATCCAAACATGAAAGAGGTAGTCAAGCGCAGAGGTAATCAAATTACTTGATGATGGGCTCATCTATCCAATCTCCGACAAGAATTGGGTGAGTCGTTCAAGTGGTTCCAAAGAAAGGTGGGATAACGGTGGTACCAAATGAAAAGAATGAACTTATTCCAATGCGAACGTAACAGTTAGCGAGTTTGCATCAATTACCGACGACTCAATGATGCTACTCGCAAGGACCATTTTCCTTTGCCTTTTATTGATCATAGAGTCATCCAAAAACGGTGGCCGGTGCGGGCCGCCCGCAGCCTCCAAAACCCACCATTTGGCGGGCGGTGCGAGCCAGCCCGCCACCTTGGCGGGCCGAGAAATCGTCAACCCAAACCCAACCCGTCTTGGGTCACGGGCTAGGCGGGCTGACCCGCCATAAATAAAAAATAAATATTTTTATGCCAACTTGAAAATCTGATCGTGTTGCTAAAAAAAAAATATTCTTGTGATGCAGTCTTTCACCAACTCAAAATTGTTTTTAAGTGTTGAACGGGTTTGCACTAGACAAATGATTTCCTTTCTACGAACTAATCATTGTCAAAATTCAAAAATTTTGAGGAACTTATAATTGAGGATTGGTATTGATGGACATTAAATATTTACAGAGGCATAATTAGTTCTTAAGTCTATACAGAAAATTGATACAAAACTAGAGTATATATATATATATATATATATACCGCAAAAAGTTTAATGGGGATGTTGGATAGTGGATACTCATTATATTTTTGCATAATAAAGTAATAAAACCCAATTCATCTCACCAATTAGCATATCTAGTTACCATATCCATGTTCTCATATATCTTTCACAAAGTATTATATAAATTAGTTTTGGACGTGTGTATGAATTGTAATAGAAGTTATGACATTTAATTTTCACATAACATTTTCTATTTCTAAAAATAGCGGGGAAGCTTTCTGGCTGGCCCGCCCCGTCGCGGGCTAGCCCATCTCAACCCGCAGCCTTAAACGGCCAAGCTCGTTTTAGGCCCGCCTCTTGGCGGGCCACTAAATCCTCAACCCATACCCCTACATTTGATGGAGTGCGGCCGACCCCTGACAGGCGTGAATTTCGTTTTGATACTCTAATTTATCAAATGCTTGAAAGATTATCTGGTCACTTGTATTATTGTTTCCTTGATGGCATATCAAAGGTTATCTTCAGATCTCGATAAAGCACCGGAGGACCAAGAGAAAACCACTTTCACTTGTCCCTACGGCATTTTTACCTATCGACGATGCCTTCGGATTGTGTAATGCACCCAAGCAACCTTTCAGCGGTGCATGCTTGCTATCTTCGACGAACTTGTAGAAGATATCATGGAAGTCTTCATGGATGACTTCTCGGTTTTGGGGACTCCTTTGATCTTTGTCTTGCAAATCTTAAAAAGTTCTTATTCGTTGCGAAGAAACTAACCTGGTTCTTAATCGGGAAAAATGTCATTTTATGGTACAAGAAGGTATTGTTTTGGGACATAAAATTTCTTGTAGGGCATTGAAGTTGACAAGGCGAACGTTGAGACAATTTCAAATTGCCTCCACCCACCATGGTGAAGGCAATCAAGTTTTTGGGGCACGCCGGGTTCTATAGGCGATTCATCAAAGATTTTTCAAAAATTGCCCGCCACTCACTCGCCTCTTGGAGAAGGATGCGGTTTTTTATATCAATAATAAATGCCTTCAAGCATTCAATACTTTGAAAGAAAAACTCACCACTTCCCCCATCATGGTAGCTCGGATTGGTCTCAACCATTCGAACTCATGTGTGATGCCGACGATTATGCGGTAGGTGCGGTGCTCGGGGCAACTAAAAGATAAGCATTTCCGACCAATTTACTACGCAAAGTAAAACTCCGAATCCCTCTCGGTCAATTATACAACTACGAGAAAAAGAGTTACTTACGATAGTTTTCGCTTTGACAAATTTCGCTCATATTTGATCCTATCAAAAGTCATTGTCTATACGGATCACTCCGTCTTACGTTATTTACTTGACAAAAATGATGCAAAGCCACGACTAATTCGATGGTTACTCTTACTCCAAGAATTTGATGTGGAGATCAAAGATAAACGGGTGCCAAAAATCTTGCCGCCGACCACCTATCAAGGCTTGAGCACTCCGACACCGACAAGCAACACAAAGGACATATCAACGATTCTTTCCGGATGAGCAACTCTTTGCCCGAACTCAATTTCAATTGATAATCCTTGGTTTGCAGATTTTGCTAATTATCTTGCGAGAAAAGTTCTACCGTAAAGGGTGACCCATCAACGAGAAGAAAAATTCTTTTCGGACCTCAAATACTATATTTGGGACGATCCCCACTTCTTTCGAGTTTGTGCGGATCAAATCATACGAAGATGTGTCGCACTTAGGAAACGATCTCCATTTTGCATCATTGTCATAAGGGGCCCACCGGGGCACTATCAAGCGAATACCACGGCACGAAAGGTCCTCGAGTTGGGTTTTTATTGGCCTACACTTTTCCAAACGCAAAAAGGTATGTTGAAACTCGTGATAATTGTCAACGAGCAGAAATATTTCGAAAAAATGAAATGCCCCAAAATAGTATTCTTGTTTGCGAAATTTTTTATGTTTGGGGTATTGATTTTATGGGACCTTTTCCGCATCGTTTGGTAATAAATACATTTTAGTGGTCGTTGACTACGTGTCTAAATGGGTAGAGGCTCAAGCCTTGCCTTAAATGATGCTCGAGTAGTGATACATTTTCTAAAAAACTTTCCACCCGATTCGGTACACCACAAGCCATCATTAGTGATAGAGACACTCATTTTTGCAATAACCAATTCGACAAAGTGCTAAAACGTTATGGCGTCACACACCGAGTCGCCACCGCCTATCACCCCAAACTAGTGGTCGTCGAAGTGTCCAACCGCGAATTAAAACGAATTTTGGAAAAAATGGTTGGACACTCGCAAGGATTGGTCCCTTAAACTCAACGATTCCTCCGGGCTTATAGAACGGCTTTCAAAACGCCGACAGGGGAATACTCCATACCGACTCATTTATGGTAAGGCATGTCATTTCCGGTTGAGCTTGAACACAAGGCCTTTTGGGCTATTAAAATGCTTAACTATGATTTGTCAAGTGCGTGAAATAACCGTTTATTGCGCATTAATGAACTCGAAGAATGGCGAAATTCGGCATATGAGAACTCAAAAATTTACAAAGAATCTAACAAAGCAATGGCATGACAAATGCATTAAGCAAACAAGAGAATTTCAACCTGGTGATCAATTGTTACTCTTCAATTCCCGACTCGACTATTCCGGGTAAGTTAAAATCCCGGTGGTGGTCCCATTCATGTTACTCAAGTGTTCCTTTACGGACTATTGAAATCACGCACAAGGAAATGGGAACATTCAAGGTAAATGGACATCGTCAAGCTTTATTTTGGAGGCACCATCGATGATAGTTATCGAGATTCCATCCGTCTTAGCGACCCCAAAATACACCACACGAGTAGAGGTAAAATGGTCCAAATTTATACGACATTAAGAAGCGCCATCCGGAGACAACCCGGCATTTTGTGTGTATTTTCTTTTGCTTAATTTTTAATATTTTTGGTTGCTTGAGGATGTTTTGTTAAAAAAATAATAAAAAAAAATAAAACACGACCGCCGTGTTTAACAAACACGGCCGTGTTAAATCTTCCATTCCGCGAACACGCCCACCGTAGTATTCAACTATATTAGACCGTTTGCAAAATACGTATGAAGCACGGCAAGGGCGTGTTTAAAAAACACGCCCGTGTTTTAAATAAAAAAACGGGACAAAATGACGTACCAAACACGCAAGGCGTGTTTAAAAACACGCCGTGTACAAAAACCAAAATGAAAATAGGAAAATTGATGCGAACACGGCTGTGACCGTGATTTTAAAGCACGCCGTGTTCGATGAAGTAAAAAAACAGGGGACCAATTTCTTTCCCAAATTCTTTCTTTCCCTTCTTCTTCCCCAAATCCTCATCTTCTCTCAAAACCCTTCCTCCCAAACCCCAAATCTCTTCTCTCTACTCTCAAAATCTTTACCAAATCACACACCTTCACATCACAATGCTCTCACCTATTCCCTCCACAATGTCTTCAAGGTATGTGTTATTTTTCTTTTCTCTTATTTTTTTCAAATTTCGAATTTGTTCATGCTTCTTGTTTAAATTGGTATGGTTATTCTTTTGTGTGTTGTAGTGAAGGTATACCATGTTGTAATTAGGAATTTCATGAATTTTTGTTACCAATTTTTCATGCCCTAGAAATTGAAATTTAGGGAAATTAAAATTTGGATACTTGTTGCTTAATGGTAAAATCATGAATTTCTTTTTATGACATTTTAATTGTGGTTTTTGTGAGTTTAATTGGGTTTGTTTGTGGTAATTTCTTTATTATTGTGGTAATGGTGGAAAATTATTCTTGTGATGTTCATCTTGCTAAATTAAGGGATTGGTCAATTGTTCTTGATATTCATGAAGTAAATTTGAAGAATTAGCTTTAGGGTTCATATGATTGATATTCTTAAATTGTTGTTGAGGTATCATTGTTCTTGTTGAATTACTCTTTAGCTATTATTGAATTGTTGTTGAAAATAGGATATTGTTGAATCATTGTTGCAAAGGGGGTATATAGCTTTTGAAGATTGTTCTTGATGAATAATTGTGTTAATATGGCAAAATTTTGGATAATTTGGTGATCTTTGATGCTTGGGGGTATTGTTATGTCTATTAGAATGATTTTTTCATTTGTTATAAGTTTCTATTGACATAGGAATCCAGTGTCCAAGCGGGTCGTACTGGTGGTGCTTCATCCTCCGCGGCCCCGAACACGGCGGCCGCCGAGCCGCCGCACTAATGCATCGGTCCCGCCAACCCATATGGCATTTCTTTCCGGATGCCGATCGGGAGGCCCAATATCATCATCTAGCCCAATGCCAAATTATAAACACACGATTCTCGTGACAACCTTACATTGGATGGACTCGGCCAGATAGATGTGGATTGGATGTTCAATTAGCTTGGGTGGGGCTATTTCATGAATCTAGCCATGCCCACCTACATCCGTCTCACATTAGAATTTCCGAGTTCCTATAACGCCGAGATCGTGACGGCCGACACGAAGAAGGACGTATCACCTTTCGGCTCTTCAACAATGATCACCAACCCACACCGGGCGCATTTAATTCTATCTATGATTTGCCCACAAATGGGTTGCGTATAAAGCCATTGGGGTTCCGTGATCGACAATTTTGGCAAGCTATTACGCATGAGCTGGAATATAATCCTTCCTCATCAAAATCCTCATGCATCGTCAATCCTTGCTTCCGTTATATCCATCGGGTGCTCTCAAGCACACTATTTGGCCGGGGCGAAAGTGAAAGGGTCGTCCGCCTTGATGAGCTCTATTTTCTATGGTCTATGGTGAATTCCTCTTTGGTTGACACGGGTTCTTATCTCGCAAAGCATTTTCTCAAAGTAAGCACGAAAAATCGAGGTAAAATCGTCATTGGTGGCCTTATTACTCCTATCGCCACCCATTATGGTTATGACCTCGCAGGACTCGAGCAAGCCCGGGATCCAACCCGCATCGACTTTGAATCTTGCATTGCTATGGGAATGATTCAACGGAGCGGTATGGGTTATGCTTTAAGGTTCAAAAATATAGACTACACGCATCCATTGCCGGATCCTTTCGTACTTTGGTTCTGGATCGGACAATTGAAGATGATATACCCGCAGGTGATAACCCGGATGCATTCCGATTACCCGCACCGCCGCCTCGGACACGGATGCCTATCAAAGTGAGGAACCGGATATTGATGCTCCATCGCTTCTCAACCACCAAGGCAACCACCACCCCATGGATGATACTAGATCTCTTCTCCATGCCATTCGGTTGGAGCAAATGGAGCAATGAGCTATATTGTATCGCCACGGGAAATGATGACGCAAAGACTATGCTCGAATTGAAGAACAACAACAACAATACTTCATGAATCTTCAATAAAGAATAGCAACAACACTACGACCAACAACAAGAGTCCTATTTTTGCCATGATGGATCGTATCCAACAATGGCATATTTCGCAAGGACATTTTCCACCACCACCACAATGAAGGTCGTATTTTTCTTGTTTCATTTTTTTTTACGCTTTTTAATCCCATCGTATCACATCTCCTTCTTCACATTGGGGACAATGTGACCCTTGAAGATTGGAGGTGGTGAGATTTATCAAAGACATTTGGATAATTTATTTTTTTAGTTTTGTGTGAGATTGTGTTTTTAGTTATTTTTGTGGATGTTTTATCTTCTTTTTATACACTTTTTAAATCTCTTGCAAACAAACATGAGATATATTTTTTTACAATTAGATAAGTTGTTTGTGGATTTGTTTTAACCATTTTTCTCCCGAAAAAGTCATCTTTTTGAGAACTCAAATCGCCAAAATGTTTTAAAACCATGTGACTCTAGTAAAAGGATGAATTTGGCCAAAAGAGTTTAATGTCATGAAAGTAGTTTGGATTTTTCTTAAAATTAGATATTTTGTGTCATGATCGTTGGAGAAATCATTATTCGGGTTTATTAAAAAAACTTTTAAAAAAAAATTGTTTATATTTTTATAAAAAGGACAAATCGAGGTTATACTCCTCTGTTTATCGCTAGTAACTAGGAGCATTCATGAGCCCAATGTTTGTCTTTTACGTAATCTGGCAGACAAATATGAGTATGGGACACCACCCAAGAGTTTTTGGAAAGTCATTCAAAATTTAAACCTAGTGGAAGTTTGCCTCAAAAATGTCCTAATTTATAATTATATGCATGAATTAAAAAAAAACCCGAGTTTTGGACATCTCCTTTTATCATTACATTCTTGTATTTGGTCTAAGCGAATGATTAACAATTTACGTGATATGACAACTTTGTGATGATTAAACGATTCCACCATCAAGTCACCCTCTTTTTAACAAATTGGTTGACTTGGAAGAACGAATCGATTGGCTCAATTGGGAATAAAAAGATTAGCGATTTACTTCAATCATGTCGAAATTGTGAAAATAGATACCTCATTTTTGTTTTCAATCCCACTCTTTATTTTAAAATTGCTTGAGGACAATCAAAATTTCCAAGTTGGAGGCGGTTTGATAAGTGCATTTTTGTTCACATTTTTATAACTCTTTTTAGATAATTTCTTTAACTTTTTAGTTCATTAATCAATAAATTCAAGAAAAATCACATTGGCTTGTTTTAAATGATGAAGGTAAAGACTTGAAGCAAACTCGTATGGATTTCGTATGAAAATACGAACAAAAACAAAGTCTAACATTGATCGAAAAAGAAGGCAAGAAGACGATCTCGTGCAAAACACACCCCTAGTGTGTTGGGAAACATGGTCATGCTTCAAAGGGAAGAAAAACAAGAAAAACAGAAAAACACACCCAGGCCGTGCTTACAAAGCACGGCCGTGTTCACCATGCCGATCATCAAAACACGCCCAAACCGTGTTTAAAAGCACACCCTGCCAAAAATCCCAAATGACGAAGAAAACACGGCCAGGCCGTGCTTTCATAAGCACGGCCGTGTTCTTCAAATTTGACGAACACGGCCTGGCCGTGCTTTTTAAGCACGACCGTGTTTTGTCTCCAGCTCAAAATCTTTTCTTCTTTTGGCGGAAATAATGGAGACTTTTGCTTTTTGACAACCTTTGAGCAACTTTTACACCTCATCTTGCTGCACCAAACTTCATTATCCCCTCAATTGTCATGTGGACACAATGATTCAACCAACTCAACCAATGGAAGTGGAGTATTGTCATGTGAATACAATGATTCAACCAACTCAACCATGAATGTGCACACAATGATTCAACCAACAACCATGGAAGTGGAGCATTTGTTAGCATTATTGATGTGTTCTCTTTCACAAATATGGTGCCTATAAAAGCCAAAAGTTTGAGTTGGGAAATTCATTCATGTAGTATTCATTCATAGAGAGATTCATTGTGTATTCACCATTCAATTCAATTTAGACACTTAGAAAATATTCATTGTGTTCAACATTTTAAGTGGAATTGGGATCAAGAGGTCTTGGAGGAGTAAGCTTGTAGCAACATTGGATAAGAAGGCTTGGATCAACATCATCCATCAAGGAAGAAGTCATTGAGATTTTGAGAAAGATAAGTACATCATGTCTACAATACTTAAATCTTCTTGTGTAATTTACTCTTTTGTCAATATCATGAGTAGCTAAACTCCTAGTGTTTGAATGTAATGAACTCTAGAATGGATTTGTGATTAAGGTTCGTATGTTTTTAATAAAATTCTCATGTCTTGTGTGATTCACTTATATCATGTTTATTTCATTCGAGTTAATATTTCCGGTATATTAATTTGATATCTATTCCTCATCGGGTAATCGAGAGATTTATGGTGAGAAAGAACCTATATAAGTGAAAAGAGTTGCATGTAATCCTAGATATGGGACGACATAAATCTTTTGGATTAGGGTCAAACCTAATATGGGAATTCACAAATCGTTATAATGCAATTTTGGGGGTTTTAACTAGAAAGAGATTTTAGTTAATCAACTTGAGATTAGGAGTTTTTCGTATTGAGAAAGGGTTTAACTTAAATCGAATTTCTACGATCCACAAAACATGAGATTTTATTAAAAGATGTTGGTTTTTTTAAGGGCTTTTGGTTATATTTGTAACTTGTCAAATCACAAAAACATTCTACAGGATTTACATTCAAACGCATTTTTATCTCCGAAAATTGTTAGATTAGATAACAAAAAGACGGTAATTATTAGTACTTACAATCCTCGTGGGAATGACACTCTGACTCACTAATCTATACTACAAAACGATAGGTGCACTTGCCTACGGTTTTCTAGAGTAGCTTTTGAGCCATCAAAAATTGAAGAAGAGTTTTTGAAGAAAAGAAGAATTGACATTTTGCTTTATCAACAATAATGGTGAATACCATTTATAAATTTTAAAATTTATATATATTATATATAGATAGCATTGATACTATTCAATATTTTCCTAATTTATATAATTAGCCCGATCTTCTTATAATACATTCCTAATATAAGAATTTATAATAATTACCATTTATAATTTATAATAATTGCCATTTATAATTTTTACAAATATTTCCTAATATGATAAGCAAAAAGAGCGGAAAAATAATTTTTCGGACTCGCTTATTATATATATATATATAACTATTAAATAGTGCATATATAGTTGTTGTTTTTGTTGCACTTTGTTTTACAACAATAAGACATAATTGAATGTAATTTACTACATATTTAGTTATTCCCCCGCATAGTTAATTTCAAGCTAATGCATAGCTAGTTGATTTTTTTGATAGTTTATGACGCATTGCATAATTAGATATACATACTATATATTTAGTTTTTTTATCGCATAAATACCTTCTAGAATAATGTATAGTTAGTTGGTGTTTGTTGCATGGTTTCAATGTGCAACTCTTATAGTAAGTTACGTAGTGTTCTGAAGTATTTTTGCACCATCTCCAACGCGAAAATTTACAGATTACAATATATAAAGTGTTGGTTAAATATACACCATTTTGAATTCTTCATGGTTGTTTCTTCATTTGGAATATAAATCATCTTCTTCTTCACAATTTTTTTCTCTATAAAATCAATTTTTAAATCTAGGTTAAATATAAATCAATTAGAATTCTTCGTGATTGTTTCGTCATTTGGAAGTAAATCATCATCCTCTTCATAGTTTTTTTCTCTCGTAAAATCTACGTAACTCGTTAATAATGCGTAGGAAGAAAAAAATGTATGTTGCGTTAATGGTGAAATTGATAGAGAGAGAGAGAGAGAGAGAGAGAGAGAGAGAGAGAGAGAGAGAGAGAGAGAGAGAGAGAGAGAGAGAGAGAAAGAAAGATCACGTGGGATTTTGATATGCATGAGAGAGAAAGAGATTTGATTCTAATCTCCTTCCATTTTTTAAACATTTGTTATGTTATTTTACCCTAATACCCTTATGTTAATTAAATTAATATTTTAATATATTTTTTATCCATTAAATCACATCCATTTATTAATAGTTGGGAATGGTTGAGATTAGCTCATCATGTCTCACATGAGTCATGGTCTCACATGATCTTTCCCTATATATATAGTATTTGGTTCAAATGTGTGTCATCCTTAGGTGAGACAGTGTGGACTCATCATATCTATTAATTATTAAAAATGAATGGTTGTAATTAAATCAGTTTTTATTTTTTGTTTTCAATTTTTTCGCTATTTTAAGGGTAAGATTATAAATTTTGTAATTCAAATCAATTATCCCATCGATGTTTTGGTATGTTTGGTTTTTTGAAACCATTTTTATGGGGTGAGATTGTAGCTAGGATTTAATAGCATTATTTAAGAAAGCATTTTTATTTTCATTTTTTTACAAAGTATAGTTAGAGTTCTTTTTTCGCTTAATTAGCTATTAAATAATGCATATTAGTTGTTTTTGTTGCCTTTGTTTTTATGATAATAAGACGTAGTTGAGTATAACATCTTCGTATATTTAGTTATTCCACACTACATAAATAGTTTTAGTATAATGCATAGTTAGTTATGAAAATGGGATGTTACTTTGGAAATTATGAAAATGGGATGTTACATAATGATCGTATATTTCGTTATTTAACACCGCATATATATTTTTATATAATGCATAGTTAGTTAATTTTGCTACATAGTTTTATCATGCATTGCATAGTTGGGAATGTGCACTATACTTTTAGTTTTTCACAATCGTATAAATACCTTATAGATAATGTATAGTTAGTTGATGTTAGCTCCATGGTTTCAAATATGCAATATCATATAGTAATTTATGAAGTGTTTCTTCATGGTTGATGTTTGTTGTATGGTTAAATATAAACGATTCGAAGTTCTCCAATTTGCAATGTGAGAAATTGTCATCTTCTTCACAATTTTTTTCTATGTAAAATATGCGTAAATCGTTAATGGCGTATAGGAAGATAAATTTCTTGTGTTGCGTTAATGGAGGAACCGAGAGAGAGAGAGAGAGAGAGAGAGAGAGAGAGAGGTTGAGAGAGATGAACACGCAAGTTGAGATTTGTATGAGAGATAAAGAGGTTTGATTCTAATCTCCTTCCATTTTATAACTACTTTGTTATGTTATTTTACCTTATTACCCTTATGTTGATTAAATTAATATTTTAATATAATTTTTACTCATTATATCACACCCATTTTGATTAATAGTGGGGGATGATTGAGATTAGTCTATGTGTCTCACCTAGAGCTATGGTCTCAAATGATCCTCCCCTATATATATATATGGGATTAGATCAAATGAGACCACATTATTAGAGTCGGTGTGGACTAATCCTATCCACAAATTTCAAATTTTAGATGATTGAGATTTACCCAATTTAATGACATTTTTTTAAATCAATAAAGGGTAAGATGGTAATTTTATTATTAGTAATTTCATTCACAATTGGTAATCGCTCCCGATCGACATCACCACCAATAAAATCCCATTAACAGAACGGAAAACGCCCCCACCATCTACTCGGCGAGTTCGAAGTCGTCGGAGCATCCCTTCTCACCCTCCGATTTTCGGTCTTCCGCTTCGCTAGCCATCACGCAAATCATCTCCCACTGGAAAATACCATTCATCGTCGGCGGATCGAACTCGTTTGTCTACGACATCGACTAAGAAATTCTTCCTGAGATTGATGTATTCGGAGTCAATCTCGGTTTAGACTCGATTTTCCGTAGGAGATGAGATACCCTTGTTGTTTTATCCGGTCAACGTCTCACCGATGGTAGTCTTGAACAGTATTTGGTGAAATGAGTCGACGATATGCTTGATTCGGGGGATGGTGGAGGAGTTAGCCGAGTATTTTTGCGATCCGGTCGGGATCGGTGAGTCAATGCGGGTTGAAGAAGGTGATCGGAGTCTGGGAGTTCGAGAGATATTTTTGGGGTTTGAGAATAAAGGACTGGATTGGAGGATTGATGAAGAAGAAGCGATCTTTGGCGTGGAGAAAATGAGGGCCTACGAGGAGGCAAAGTGAGGAATATCGTATACTTATATGTTTTTCGATGTATACTTATATGTGTTTTTTTGTATAAGTAGTTAATTTTTGATGTATGTATTTTTGTTGTTATATACTTATGTTTTTTGTTGTATACTTATATGTGTTTTGTTGTATACTTATATGTGTTTTGTTGTATACTTATATGTGTTTTGTTGTATACTTATATTTTTGTTTGACAATTGTAATATGCAATACAAATGTGTTAAATATACAATATAATAATGTTAAATATACGGTAAATATATATTAAATATACATTACAATAATGAGCGTGATTTTCTCCCTCTATGGCGATTTACTTAATCCATTGTCCCCACATGTTAATGAGCGTGTGATTTCTCTCTCTCTCTCTCTCTCTCTCTCTCTCTCTCTCTCTCTATAATTCGATTCCTTAATTCACGGCCCCCACATATTTTTGTTTGACCATTTTAATATACATAAAATTATGTTAAACATACAAGAAAATAGTGTTAAGTATACAACAAATATATGATAAATGTATAGCATCTGCGTGGCAGAAACACATGCGTGATTTTCTCTCTCTCCCCAACGCGATTTTCTCTCTCCCCACGTGATTTTTCTCCCCTAATAAATGATTCCATATTTGGATGGTCCCCCCACATATTTGTTTTGATAATTTTACCCTTTCTCGAGATTTAATTAAGATTTAATTAAATGGTTAATGTATTATTATCCCAAATTATTCCTAGCATTTGATGTAAATGAGGAGGGTTGAGATTAGTCCACACTGCCTCACCATAAAATGTGGCCTCATTAGATCCTCTCCCCGTATATATATGAAGGAGCATCTAGATTGTTTTATATCGATGAAATAAATTAGCAAAATTATTTTTCTAATTGCACCCAAAATTTTCTAATATCTTTACAAATCAAGTGTGAGACAATTATTAGATTTTATAATTTTAGTCCATCACTTGACCAAAATTTATATAGTCAAAGTCAATGCAATTAATAAAGGATTTTGATCATATTTTGGAAATAAAATTAAATAAATAAAAAGCATAAGTAAGACCTTTCAAATAAACTTTTCTTTTGAAACATAAAGAATATTATATTGGGAATACATCAAGTCTAAAACCATCATAACTAGATACACGGAATTCATATGGCATAATTTGAATATGCCAAATTTCAAAACAGAAGAATGAGATTGACACAATTTTATTACAACATAAGTCAAAAGGAATTGTACTTATGATAGAATCATAGAAATTGCTTGTTTTCAGTTCATTTTAAGAGGCTTCCAATTTTTGGCTACTCCTTTTTGCGACAAAGTGATTTTTCACTCTCCCACATGTTCCTCAAACATACATAGATATATGTTTCATATTGCTGCATATTGAAATTTGAATGTTCACTTGACAATAATATAAAGTCAAATTATTTTATTTTATTTAATCTATTATTATAATATCTTAGAAATTTTAATTTATGAGGTTTTCAAATCATATTATTTACTATTATCAAATACAATTTTTTGTTAAAAATGCGATAAAAAATATTCTTTATATTTTATTGAAATTGTAAATATGACTTGCATCTGGTAAAAGTCCATATAGAAAATGAATTTCTTAACAAGTCAATTTTAAAAAAGTCACCACGAGATTGTAGATGAAACAGATCATTCACCCTTTATAAGGGTGTTGGTCGAGGTTTGAATCCTAGATCTTCCAATTTCTTTGAAATTTATCCCATCCTCTTCAACCAACTTATTAAAAAAGTCAATTTTTAAAAAGTCTCCAATTTTAAGGATTTTTTGGAGAAGAGATTTATCTAAAAGCCAATTCAAAGCATTAACCACCAAATAACTTTTATTATGGAAAAATGGACTTTTAATCTAAAAGTCCATTTGGAATGTGTTCCAAAACAAGCTGTTGGACTCATATTAGACTGAGTACATTATTGACTATAGTAAACATCAACACTCATTTTATTGTAATAAAATGTCATCCTTAATTTGTGAAATGACGAAATACTAATAAAAAAACCCATTTGCTTCATATTGTTTTTTTGAGTACAATGGGAGAAATTTGGGAGGGGATACGCACTCATATGTGATTGAAGCAGGATCATTCACCCTTACAACACATGTCTCAACCACTGGAGACAAGGTTGATCCCCATTTGCTTCATATTGTTTCTCTGTTTTTATTCAATGTTTTGAAACGGGATCGGACGGAATGGCTGCTCGATCGATTTAACCGAACCGATTACATATCCGATCCGATTCTAAATTAAAATCGGGTGGCTAAAAATCATTGCCACCCAGTCAAACTCGGTAAAAAACTCGAAAATCGATGACCCGATTAACCCGATTCAATTTTTTAAGAAATTTTTCTTTATTTTATTACAAAAAGTTGACGGAAAGTATTTTGTAAATTTACATATAGCTTTTCCTTATATTCGATTTATACATATATTTAGATATTATAATTTATTAAATTTAATTTTATTTGTATTTGTTATTTTTTTACATTTGTACTTGTATTTAGATCTTTTACATTTGTACACACACAAAGTGTGTGTTAGGTTTTCGTGAGAACGATTTTAACCAGTTGAACCAATGACCCATTAACCAAGATATTAATCTAGTTTGATGTCCAAATCGAGTTTAAAAACATTGGTTTTATTTTGTAACATTGAAATCAAGGTACTATAAGTTCAATAGTTCATTTTTTTGATTTGTTTTCAAAATTAATCAATCATTTAAATTAAATTTTTGAAGCTACCGATTGCCAACCATTACTTAAAGTCTTATGTGAGACCGTCTCATGACTTAAGTTCGTGAGATGGATCTTACAATATACAAAAACACATGGGTCGACATTTTCGTGGGTTTGGATTTGGATTCAAATCTTATTTACATATAGGATTCGCCTCATGAAAATGGCCATGAGAGACTGCCTCATACAAGTTTTTGCCTTACTTTTAACATTATAATAAAAGTACTTTTAAACTTGTACTATGTCATGACTCGATGTGAAATTAAACTATAGTTACAATTTTGAAACATAATATTAGAAAAAATGAGTGTGAATTATATTGTACAGTACACAATGAATTAGGTCAACTTTATTTCAAACCTAGATTGCCCATTAACCAAATCTTCTCACGCGCTAAATAAAAAATTTGACTAGAAAATATCAACTTCTATTAAATTCTTTCGACATGCTGGCTTGTGCTGGATTTTGCTCTCATCCACATTCTTTTGACATGCATGTATATCTTTTTTTTCCTCTTTTTTTTTTTCTCTCTTTTTCCCCCCAATTAAAGAGTATAATTCACTTTAACCCTTTGCATTATTGATTTTGTATCACATTCCCCCTCCACAATTATAACTTTAAAATAACCCTAAAACAATAAAAGTTACGAGAATCGACAAAACCGGTAACTCAGTTTGGTACCTCAATTGTACTTACTTTTCGATTTTGATACCCCATGTTCCAGCCGTATCAGTTTTAGTACCTAACCTTTTCGATTTTAATCAATTTGGATATCTTCCGTCAATTTCTTTGTTAAAAATGACCAGGATGATAGTTGTAGAGTTTCGGACCTTTGGATATGTCAACTTTGGTACCCTATGATTACGAAATTATCAAAAAGGGTCCCTAGATATATTTTTTTTTTTGAGAACGTGTCCCTAGATATTTAAATTCTCATTCAATTGATCTAATCTCTTCAATACCCAAACTCTTTACTATGGGCCACAAAAAATGGTATCAGAATCTAGGTTTATTAAGAACTTTAAGTTATATTTATTATTTTCTAAAAAAAAAAGTTATATTTATTATATTTATGTAATTAACAATTGGTGAGGAGAATTTTCTCTAAGAAAATGTATTCGAACGAATGTCCAAGATGTATACCTTACGAGAATATATCGTCAAATTTTTGATGTATGTATGCACAAGAACACAGGACAAACTAACATATTGGAACAATCAATATGTTGAAAAAGAAATCGCAGGAGTCGATAGGGAAACCTTGAGACAATGCGAAAAACAAGCAGCATATCATCTGAGCTTACTTACGGAAAATCAGATATATATTATATGTAGATCTGATGAATCATTGGAAAGCAGTTCATAAAAATTCACATCAGATCAAAATCATGATTCCTAGAAGTTTGGGTACTAGAAGTGATTTATTATAAAACATTAGAATCTTGAAACTGGACAGGTTATTTTAAGTCTGAATCATACTATAACAGGTCAAAACGTTAGTTTTAACAGAGAATTAACGGAAAGGTACAAAAAATGATTAATTTTAGAAACATAAGGTACCAATCTTGATTAAATAGAAAAAGAGGGTACTAAAAGCAAAAATAGGGTATAGATTGGATATCAAAATTGAAATTATCCCGACAAAAATCCAATTGATTTAACTAAGATGTTAAATTATTCTATGATAAATTATAAGAACTTATGCCTCTTTAACTATCACTTAATTTGATTACAAATTTTATTCATGACTAATTTATGAAAATCTAATCTTAAATTAAATTTAAAATATATAAATATCAGAATAGAATTTTATTGCTATAGAGGAACCATATTTTTTTTAAATATTATGTAAATTTCCGTTACAAATACTTTGTATGTACGTACAGGTTTTAAGTAAGTTGTAAATTAGAGTGAAACAAATATATATAATTTAACTGTACCTATAATTCTATTATATATGGTGAACGCATGTCGAAGGAAAATCAATATTTGAAAAAAAACACTATAGAATCTTGTGTAATATTGTTGCAACTTAGAAATTTATAGTGAAGGATAAAACAATAAATTTATATAAGACAATTTTTAATTTTTTATGTTATTTTTATTATATTTAGCTATTTATTTATTTTAAATTTCAGTTCATAATCTACTCATCATGAAAAAAATTCAGATTTCACATTAATTTCCTAAATATTAATGTTGAACAAATATTAGGTCAAATTATTCATTTTTTTGCCATAGAGATAAGATTTTTTGTTATCGATTTTATAATTTTTATTTTTCATTTATAAATGAATTTACAGTCTCGTTAATATGTTTGCCCTACACATGCACTCTAATATAGTGGAAATGTTTATACATAAAACTTAATATCACCACAAACTTTTAGACTTACATAGTAAAACAATATATATATATATATACACACATATACTTGTGCTATTTTATTCAATTTATATCCAATTATAGAGAAGGCAAAATATGGGCACATTATATAGTTCAAGAGTATTTTTGTCTATCAATATACTTTTTATTGGTTTAGGGAGTATTTGAAATTTTGATACTAGAAGAGGGTGTAAAGTGAATTGCCACAAAATTTAATAAGTTGACAACATAACAATTATCAGGAAATTAGTATTAAGTTATTAACACATTATTCCAAGCATTGTGATGGTGCATTGTTAAGTTGCCAACATAATAGTTATTATGAAACTTTATAAGATGCCAAATATAATAAGAGGAAAAAACTAAACTCCCCAAACTATCCATTATATTGCAATTTACCATACAAATTAATTTTTCTTACAGATTTCCCCTCAAAAAAAAAAAAAAATTCTTACAGATTACCATACATATTATATAAGTTATGTACTTTGCCATATAATGGTTACCGAGGAGGAATATTCTCCATCTTTGTTTAAAATCTAAACAAAAGTTGTTACATTTTGTCATATGAACTTTGTTAAAAATTTCACTTTGCCTTCCGAACTTTGCAATTTTACTATGCATATCAATTTTTAAAAAATAAAAAAATATTTGTATACATTTGTTTATCTTTGTTAATACATAAAAAAGATAAAAATAACTTTATATTATTGCGTATTATTTACCTACTAAAATCAAAGAAATAACAACTAAATATTATGGCTATGATTATAACATTTATTTTTATATTATTTTTTTATTTTTCTAAAATCTTGATTTATCAAAATATCGAACCAAAAACTGAAAACAAGTTAAGTAGAAATTATGCCGAACCAATCATTCTGGTACAATATTCAGTACACTAATAATGCTTATCGGATTTTTGGCACCACTATGGATATTGTTCGCTCACAAACACCTATTGAATTTAGTTAGGTGTCATTCATTAGAGAATACGATCAATGTAGTGTAGTAAATTGACCAAAGTTGTCTCACAAGAAAAATTATGGGTTTTGTATGAAAAACAAAACAATTCCTAAACACTATAATCAAGTTTTGAATATGCAATTACGTTGAAATAAAAAATAAAATAGTTATTTTAAGTAACATCACCATAGAAAATTGGGATGAAATACAAATAAAAAATGTCTAAACACTAAAATAATTCAAAATATCTAAACCGTTCTAAATAATTCAATATCAGATTATCAGTGATGTCGAAACTCACCTAAATCCTAAATTGTAAACCTTAAATTATATCATTGATGATATATTTTACTGAGCTAAATACTAATTAATTTTTTATGGACAATTTGAAGAAAAAAAAGATAAATATATGGATATACACGCAATCTTTTATTTTTTCAAAATTGTTATATGGCAAACTAAAATTACGTAAAGTTAGATGACAAAGTGAAATTTTAACGAAGTTCATATGGTAAAGTGTAACAATTTTTGTCTAGATTTTAGATAAACGGTTTTGCCATCGATGTCTTAGGAATATTCGAAGAATATTCCACCGGCGATGACTATTGCATGGCAAAGTGCAAAACTTATATATATAGTTTGTATGGTAATCTGTAAAACATATTAGTTCGTATGGTAAAGTGCAAAAAAAAAAAAAAAAAGAACATTGTTTGGGGTTTTAGTGTTTTTTTAATTATTTATTAGTAATACCAATTTTTAAAAAAACATAAACAATATGTTTTTTTAATATTAGCAAAAAGAGAACACACAACATACGTGAAATTGGATGGGATGAAATTAGCACAATCAATATTTTTATTTAATTTTTCTTGAATTATGATGGAGACAATAAATTTAATTTTGGATAGTATATTTATTTTCTTATTTTTAATTTAATTTACAACGTGCAAAAATTAATAAAAAAACTTCAAAACATAATGACTCAACATAAAACGAAGTGCAAGAGTTTGTTCTGTCATTGACCCATGTTCAATTTAATATAAGTGCGTGTTCTTTCCCAATATTTTCCCAATAGTACTAAAATAACATAAAAAAAGATGTACGAGGGCTTATGAATTTCGTTAACACCAAATTCTTAAAACCATGTAATTTTTGGAAAATACATCAATAATGAAAAATATTCAATTTTAATTTTCAGTTTATTTAACAGTTAATAAATAAAGAATAAAAACAGAAAAAAAGAAAGCAAGAGGGTTTATGGAAAATATAACACTAAGTTCTAAATATAATGTCTAACACTACTAATTATAAGGGGTATAAGCATATTCTAATTGCTAACAGTTAAATACTCACTCGTTGGACTATACTTTGAGTTGTTGCATTTTTCTAAACAATACCAATAAACAAAATCCAAAAATAATTAGGAAACAAAAAAAACTAAAAATTAGGAAAATTAATTAGGAAGATATTATTAATTATTAATTATTAATTAAAGAAATTATGCAAATTCCCTAATGGAGTAGGAAAAGGAAAGAAGAGAAAAAGAAAGGAAAAAAAGAAAAGACCCCCAAAGCCCCCCTTCCTTCCCCTCCATAGGGTGTCTCTGTGAATCAAAAAACACATTTACATACACATATACATACACTTCAATAAACAAAACTACGAATAAAGAGCATTACATCCAGAATCGCTTCGATCGTTACTCCGAGCTGCAAATTTGATTATTTGGAATTTCATTCACTCATTTAATTGGTGTTTGTGCGAATAAATTTGATACGCATGCCTTTTCTGTATATGGTGGTGATCAAGTAAGAGTTTTAATTAGGGTTTTTGATTTTGAAGAATTGGAGGGGAATTGGGGCGGGTTCCTTGGTGGGTAATTGTGGGTTTTTGAAGTATTTTATTGTTTTGGAGTTTGGGTTTTCAATTGGAGTGCGATATGTTGGATTTCAGGATAGAGGTTGTGTTTGGGTTTGAGGAAATTTGAGTATTTGGGGAGAGTTAGGGTTAGGGTCAGATTTTTTTGGTATTGGGGGTTGTGGGAGTGGTTGAGGGATGGTTCAAGAACCTGAGCTTGAAGAAGGAGAGACTTGCTATTACAAGGATGATACAAGCATTGACCCTGATATAGCTCTCTCTTACATTGTATGAGTTTCTTTTATGCTTCTTGGCAATTACTGCTGTCTATACCTGAAAAAATGTGAACTTTATGTTCTTTTTTTTTTTTTTTTTTTCTGAAGTGAACTAAATAAAGTTTGTTAAGTATGTTGTGGTCACTAACAGAGAGGAGAGATGGTTGTTTTACTTTTTTGATCAATTGGGACAAATAACAAGAAGACATTGATGGATAATAAATAATTCTGGTGTGAGTGCAATGAAGTTACACAAAATGTGCTTGAGCTTGTTTTTGAAATGCCAAGTGTGATTTGTATAATTGTTTATCACTGAACCCTCTATTGTTCCGTATCTAAGTTGTAGCCAATGAGTGTATTAGGGTAATTATGTGGTTATAATTTCAGATGGTTTTCTGTAGTAGTGAATGTACGATGGGCTATTATCAAGTTTCAGAATGTGGAAGATGAAAAAAACGAACCTTTTTTTTTTCTTTTAACTTCTTGGTACTGTAAAATGTCAATTACATTTCGGGAAGTATTCAAACATCATGTTAGATTGGGTGTAAGCTTTTTTATGGCATGTCTGGCAATAATGCAGCTAGTGACTGAATCCTGTAATTTTGCGTTACAGCATTGACTCAGTTCCATTGCAAAGTTTTGTATATTATTTGACGTATGGACCATAAACTAAATGAACCAATCCATGTTGTTATTCTTCATCTTGTTACATACTCAATTATGCCTTCCCTCATAATCTAGATGTCTTCTCATATTCATTTGTATTCGCCAATATTAATTCCTGTTTGGATCTTGTGTCTAAAAGGGAGACAAGGTTCAACGTATATTGGGGCATCTTCAGAAAGATTTTGAGGGGAGGGGTTACTGCAGAAAATTTGGGTAAGTAGACACAGTCACGCTTCTGTCTTCTTTTAGTTCCTAGTAGAAAACGATAGCCTCAACTTTCTGCTGGATTTGCAGGGGCAAAATTTGGTGGATATGGCTCATTTTTACCCACGCACCAGCGCTCTCCTTCCATTTGGTCACAGCCAAAATCTCCACAGAGAGTTCATAATTCCCACTCGCCTAGATCTCCTAATGTCTGTCCAGAGGTATATGGGCACCATTAATTTATTTCTCGTTCAAATGTGTATGTGGTAGTATTCTTTTATTCAGCTCTATGGGTTGTGTTACCACACAGGGCCCCACACCTAATTCTGCCATGGTCCCTGATCCTCCTTCTACGCAGAGGGGGGGTATCTCTTCTTCATCCCCCAGTATGCGTACATCACAAACCTTGAAAACAACTCCCTTTGATAATGCTTCAGTCAGACAAAAGGCAACTGTGTGTTCTGATAAAGTTGGTGAGGTTTTCCCTCCTTCAAGTAAGGGAGTTAATCCACCCGACCAGAGAACACTGAAGGTACGCATCAAGGTGGGGCCTGAGAGGGTGGCACAATATAATGCTGAAATATACAATCTGGGGCTTACTTCCCCATCTTCCTCAGAGGGTAACAGTCATGACGAAAGTGATGGTTTATTTATTGAATCTCATGAGACTCCTAATGAATCTCCTGCCAACATTCTTAAGGTATGATTCCTATTGACTTTGCAGTTAATATTGATGCATTCTACTTATTGTCTTTCGTTTTCGGCTGGGAAGATATTATTTTATAGATGAACTTCGATACCCATACTTTCATTCCTGGACTCACTCAGTGGGAACCATAAGAATATTTTTGTTTCCTTTTTTTTTTTTTTTTATTGTTATTTATTTATTAATCCTTTTTTTGGGTGTCTGGTGAGGGTGAGTGGTGGAGTGGAGAACTCGTTAATCCGACCTCATACTGAAACTGGTTAGAAACTAGAAAGCTTCGTAAAGAACAAATAAAGACATCTGACATATTCATTGTAATCTTGCTTTCAAAAAGTATATTTGCAATGCCTGCCTTGACTTTAGTTTTCCAAAGAACCATGACATCCATTACTGGTCTAAAGCTTCTTTTGAATATCACAAACTCCCTTTAGACTCAGTTGTTTCTAGATTTAAATGTTTTCTTCGTTTTTTATTTTCTTATATATCCTTCATTCTTTGGTACAGATAATGACTTCTTTCCCAGTGGCTGGTGGCTTGCTGCTTTCACCTCTTTGTGAAGATCTGCTGAACTTAGCCAGAGAAACTGAAAATTCATTACAAAGTAAGTGTGAAGCTGCCCCAAGGAGTTCTGCCACCTCTGTTAGGCTTTTGAACAATCACAGTTTTGGGGGGAAGAAAACAAAATTTGTCGATAAAAGCAGAAACATAGATAAATCAGATGATGAAGTTATAGTAAATCATAATGATTGTAAGCAGAGACCTTTGGGTGGTGAGAATCTTGAGTGCAGCGTACAGCCATTCCATGAAATGAATTGCAAACCTTTACCAGATACAGTCAGGGAAACAGAGAGGGATGTCCAAGTTAAAAAGAGGAAGGGAAGTAAGGATAGGGTGAAAGACAGAGCAGTTTCTGGTGATTCGGTTAAGGAAACTTTTTTGGAAACTGACCAAAGTTATGGCAAATATGCAGCCAGAATCCAGACGCAGTTCTGTAGATAAGATTGGGGAACATAGATCAAGAATTTCTCCGAAGGATGTTTCAGTTGATCATGGGCAGGGTAGCAAGAACCGAGTTGAAGGGAATCGCGCTTCATTCAAAGCGTATTCTGATAATTCTGAAGGTGAAGGGGTTAAAAGAACCATGGATAACTCGACTTTGAAAGTTGGTCCGACCTCTACCTCCAATGAACATAATGGATTTGGAGTTCCTCATGCTGCTAATAGGTTATCATTTGAAGGTGAACAAAGGTCACAAGGAAGTCTAACTAGTGGAAAGTTAGCTTCAAAAGCAGATGGTTTGAGGGATGGTGGTTGTGCTGCATCAGACGACAAGCATAGTGGAAAGAAGGATGTTCGTAGACTTCATCTCAGCAAGAAAGATGCATTTCATACAAGTTTAGAACATGTGGAGAACCCAAAGCGTTTTCCGGAGATGCCTTCTGGTGACAAGCCAAAGAATTTGAATCTTGACGCTGTCAAAGCAAAATCTGCACATGCTGATAAATTGAAGGAGAGATCAAGTAGTAAAAAAAAGTACCTTGACAAGGTGCCGTATGACACACATATAGCGGAGCCTCAAGCTGCACCAATACATTCTAAGGAAGGGATCCTCAGTGGGGAAGAGCAGACAGTGGCAGCTCCGGTGGTAATACAGGAAGATTGGGTCGCTTGTGACCGTTGTCAGCAATGGCGCCTTTTGCCGTATGGTACAAAGTCAGAGCACCTGCCTGATAAGTGGGTGTGCAGCATGCTCGACTGGCTGTAAGTTTCTTTCTTGCGCATGTTGTTAGTTTTTTTTTATTGGCTCATTAAACTTTATCTAATGGACAGTTTGATTTCATTAGTGAAGTTCGATATTCTTGTCTCAAAAATGGATATCCGATATATCAACTGGACTTTTTTCTGTTAGTAGCTCATACTGCTTCGATTAGATTTTACTACAGAAAATAATACATCATCTTATTAAAATTAGATTGGAATTGTTGTTATTAGAAAATTTAATTAATAAGTGCAATATGTATGTGAGTTGTTTAATTTATAAAAATAAATGAGGTAACCTTTTTTTTTTTTTTTTTTGGGGGAGTTTATGTGAATTGAGAAATGGTTTCTGGGCTGCCCCATGTTTCTCTCTCGTGCAGCCAATTCGTAGGACCAATCTCTTTATCTTTATCTTGATCACTGTTTTGTTAATCTTCAGTCCAGGAATGAATCGTTGTGACATTAGTGAAGACGAGACTACAAAGGCTCTTCATGCTTCATACCTCGTTCCTCTCCCTGAAAATCAGCTTAGTTTTCAAGCTCATGCTGATGGAACCATGGCTGGAGTAAATTCAGCTAGTGCACATCATTTCAATCAGAACCACAGTAACTGTGCTTCTGGTCAAATGAAGAAGCAAAAACAGAGAGAAAATAGAAATGCAATAAACATGAGGGATTCAGTTCCTTCTAATGGTAAAAAACAATTGCAACGGCTGGCGGTGAGAAATGAGAGCTCTAAGGTGGTGAAACAACCTCTTGGAGGGGTAAATGCAACAAACAAACCCGATATGCAGCATTCAAATAAATCAACAGTTGTTTCCGGAAAACCAAATAAACGAAAAGGCGAGCATGTCATTGGAGGTGTGTCATCTGTTATAGTTGTCATATCCTTTTGCATGTTATATCTTGATTATGAGTTTTTTTTTCCAATAATGGATAAATATAACATCTTGCAGATGATGAAAATCCGAGGAAAAAACCAAGAAAGAGTCCGCTGAGCATGTAAATGGGAATGTGAAAAGATCAAGTCTAAAGATGCAGTCACTGTGGACAACTTTCAGACCTCTGGTGGGAACGTAGGTGGTATGATGTCTGGCTTAACCAATAAGGCAGCTATAAAGGAAGGGAAGAAAAAGAGTGTACAAAAAGATGCAATCTCTGGGGGCGATTTCCGAATTAGTGTGAAGAAACATACAGATCAGATGCAGGATTTACCAGATAGTGGGCCCTTGGGTATGAAACCATGCAATGGTAGCGAAGTATCTATAAAGAAGATAAAATTAAAGGATTATGATTATAGCCCGGGTCAAGTAGAGAAACGCCAAATCAATGGGCGCAACCTCGAAGACAGAAAAGTGTTTGTCAAGGAAGACAGCAAGGATGGTGATTTTCATAGAGAGAAAAAACCCCGAATGTCTCAGATTGAAGAGGATGAGCTCAAAAGATGTCCGAGTGATACATCAAAAAGAAAAAGCGCAGAAGCTAGATTTCAATCATCGGGGAGTAAGGAATATCCAATTAATAGAGGTACTGAGAAAGAACCGCAGGTAAGGAAATCAAGAGCGAAGCCGAAGCTCACCATTGAAGATATAGATAAACTGAAACAGGATTTGGGGTGTGAACAGCTGTCAACAGCTGCCACTTCAAGCTCCTCTAAGGTTTCTGGCTCTCGTAAAAACAGAATTAGTTACATGGAGGTGAAAGGTTCACCGGAGGAGTCAGTTTCTTCATCACCGGCGAGGATGCCATATCCAAATCAGGTCTCACCAATGGTGGAGGAGACTGTAAGGAAAGTGGATCCTAGGTTCAATGATGTTCCTGCAATAGGTAGTATGAAGGAAATCCGGGACATGAATGAGAGTTCTGAGTTGGCCATAGCCAGGAAAGGGACATCAGGTCTCACTAATGATAATGGCTCGGAGATCTTCAATTCGAAAAATATATTGAAAGAAGAGACAGATCTTGACAACCATAGTGCACAAAAACATGAAGTATCAAGTAACGTGAGACATCCTTTCTCTGATGGGTCTAGCCTCAAACCTGTTAAAAAAGGTACAAGTGTTGGCAAGAAGGATCTTGGAAAATCTGGTGTTTTGCCGAGAAGTAATATTGAACAAATTTCAGCCCAGACAGAGCCATGGAGTGGAAAATTGCGCATTGACCTGCGTCAGGGAGATAAACAAGGTGCATTGTGTCGAAGCAAACATGCATCAGGATTGGGATCTACGAAAAGAAGTTCTATGGATTCAAGAACCCTTGATGCTTCTGTAGTTGGTGATACTTCAAAGGCTCTAAAAGAAACTGCTATTGCCTGCCCTCAGAATGTGACAGACAACTTCATTAATAATGAAGAAGAGCAATCGCTGGACCCAAGCCTTGGAAACAAGAATGTTTGTGCTATTACTGCATCTACTACCTTGAAAGAAGCTGAAGATGCCTTGAGAGAAGCTGAAGAACTTAAAATTCATGCTGATTTAATTAAGGTCTTTGTGATTTGCTTCTTAGTCTGTTTGCAGATTTTTCTTTCCCTGTTGAAGTGTCAGTTACTTTATATATATATATATATTTATTATTCTGTATCTTTATCCTTTGTTCCATACATTTTTGACCGTGTTATTGATTACTTGGAATGTGCTTCTTAATGCTGTTACTTTTATTTAATATACTTTTGCAGAACTCTGGTTTTAGTTCCGAAAGTAACTATGAGTACTTCAAAGCTGCCCTAAAGTTTCTGCATGGCGCTTCACTTTTAGAGACCTGCAATGGAGAAAGTACCAAACATTTGGAAATGAGCCCGATGCAAATGTATGGTGCTGCTGCTCAACTTTGCAAGTAAGTATATATTTGTAACCTGAGAATTTATGCCACCTCACATTCTAGAAAAACTTTCCATTGTTTGGATATCTTATTAAGAATAGCGCCTGTGGAGCACGTGTGTTTAATATCCAGAATTGGCCCCATTCAAAGTTAGTTTAAGCATCTGCTTTATGTTTAACATGTATTATAAAGTGGAGGGTTGATTTAAGGTTTTGACATGTCAAGTGTAAAGACTAAAGACTACTTGTCTTAAATTTTGTGCCAAGACAGGGTATGACAAACAACACGAGATGGCAGGAGAGTTATTTATTTACTTCCTGATTTTTTATGAAGTAAAAATGCAGTATTTATATTTAAGTTGTTTATGAGGATAACACAAATCTTGATACTGCTTCAAATTGTCACTTTGGAATACGTCTGGTGGGAAATACAAACTTATTTCATATTTAATGAATTTTTATATTTAGAAAAAAAAATCATATGGCATGAGCATGTTTGAAGCAAAGATTGTACAATTAGTCTGAAAAACCTTACGTGTGAAGATGCTTCATGTGATCATCCTTATTTCGTGTATTCACTTGAACTTCACATAATTTGCAGAACATGTGCCTTTGAATATGAAAAAAGCCATGAAATGGCTGCTGCTGCTTTGGCATATAAATGTGTGGAGGTGGGTTACCTGAGGGTAGTTTATTGCAAAAGTTCAAATACGAGCAGAGTTTGGCATGATTTGCAATCAAGTCTGCAGATGGTTCCACAAGGTACATTAGTTATTTTTCTTAAACTATATATTTCATCAAATGAACACCAAAGGGCATTCATACGCACTCAAATATGGCATTTAATGGTTCCAAAAGATAATGGTAAAGATCATAGTACGCCTTGGTAAGTTTCCACCTAAATATGCTATTTAACTTAAAACATTTTCTTTTCATGATGGTTTTAATATTCCAAATAATCATGCTATTGATATTATATTTGTTTATCTCTTTAGGCGAATCTCCCTCATCTTCTGCCTCTGACGTTGATAACTTAAACAATTTAGTGATGACTGACAAGGCCACTTTGTCTAAAGGCTGTGGTTCTCTAGCTGGGAATCATGTTATTGTTCCTCGCAACCGCCTCAACTTTGTTCGACTGCTCGATTTTGTAAGTTGATTGACCAGAGTCGTGCTATTTTTCTATTTGTGGTCTGACGTGGAAATCTGAAATTGGGTTTGGCTGGTATGTTCGACTTTTTGATAACTTGAAATGAGGTTTCCAGAAGATTAATAATAGTTGTCACTTGGTACTATTATTACTGTCATAGTAAGACCAGTGATAAGTTAAACTGTTTCCTTTTGAACAGGATAAATAGCGAACTATTTCTTCTGATATTAGTAAAATTTCTATATATAGTTTTTTTCTAATGAAATTTGATATTCGTCAGTGTTGCAGAATTATGGTTTAGTCTCAGTCTTGTTATGTATTATTAAGGAACTGTTTACTTCTGCTCTTAGAAGAAGTGATTTATTGTAGTAGAAGCTAAAAGTATTTGAGAATCAGAAGTTGGTTGTGTTTGCAAATAGAAGCTAAAAGCTGAAATGAACTTTTGGATAGAAAGCCAGAAACACCCTTCTTATGAATGATATGAGTAGTTAGGGAGAGAGTTTGGATTATGAAATCTTTTTGAGGATAAGAATTTAAAAAAAAAAAAAAACTTATTTTTATTTACAAAAGTACCAAAAGCGCCCCACCCCCAACTTTTAAATTTTGATTAAATGAAGCAGAAGCAAAAACAAAAGCCGGCTATTACAAACACTAAAAGTGATTTTTTCCAACTAAAAGCTGAGAATCACTTTTTCCTGCAAACACTCCTTTAAGTGAATTGCACATGATATTATCACGAGAAAGGTCAGTTCAACTAGTTCGACAAACAAGTTGTCCTTAATTGTGGTGAGGTACTTATGTTGATTTCATTTAATTGCAACTTGTATTTTCGTGTGACAACAAGAATGCCGAAGCATTCCAATTTGCCATTTTTAGCGTTAAATTTAAAAAATTTGACATCATTAATGGACCGGCACATAAAATTATGTTCTCCTCTAAACCAATCTTGTTTTATTCTATATTTTAGGGATATGCATTTAAAACTGAGTTCTTTTGCAGACGAAAGATGTAAATTCTGCAATGGAAGCTGCCAAAAAATCACAGGATACATTTGCAGCTGCTCGTGTAGAACTAGAAAAGTCTCAGAACAAAGAGGCCATCATCTCGGTTAAGAAGGTTATCGACCTCAGTTTTCAAAACGTAGAGGAACTCGTACGTCTGGTATGGCTTGCATTTAATACCGTCAATCACCAACGCCTCAATGGTAGCAGGGAATAGTCAAATTGTACATACTCGTTTTTCACAATTTTATTCCGGCTTTACAAGGAAAGCATATTGGCACGCGCTCGCGAAATTGGTGAAGAAAGAAGAAAATAACAGCTAAAATTACATTTATGTACATTTGTACAAAATGGAATCGATTTGCCATTCTTGTAAAGACAATTTTTGAAATGCTCTCTCTTTAACAAGATAAGGGCAAGATATTGCTCAAAACTCTCGATGCAACATTTGTCAAGAAAAGCTCATTTAAGAGTGCAGTTTTGATATTTTAGGTTATATAGATTATTTTGTAGTTAGAGAAAGAGACTTTTATAGAGATCGAGAGCACGTATTCGTTCTTATGAGGGAGTTGGCGCGTTTTGTTTCGATATTTTCTTCATCGATTTTTACTGTATATTAGGGGATTAAAATTTTAAAGGGCGTTAGCCTTTTGCAATTAATTGTATATTAAACTGTCTCTTTTTTGGTTTGTCCTGCTTCTATATTTTGAACTGAATTCATATCATGAAAGCTATAATGGAGATAATATTCTGATCTGCTTTCTGTTATTCTTCTTATAATCTTCATGTTATTGGGATAGTCAAAGATTTTTGCAGCAACTTAGAAAATTTGCTATGTTCTTTAAGAATATGATATCTGCTTTTTTGTATTCTTTTTCTAATTAATTATTCACTTGGATACTTGTTTGGTATATAATTATTTTAATTTCTTGGGAAGAATCGAATTTTGGTATTTGTGTGTGATTTAATGCCTGATGTTTTTTGGCAAGTGATCTTCTTATGCTATGTGAGTTGTGATATGTTTTCCGGAACTGTGACAGATGCAAAGAGGAAAGCATTTGTTTTTCATTCCCACTTGTTGCTTTTCAGCCACTTGAAATTTTAGTATTCTTTTTAATTTCTTTTTTTTTTTTTTATTTTTTTTTATAATTAATATTCTTAGAATTTAACCTAATAATAAAAATATTCAGTTGTCTTTTAAAATTATAAATATCCCTCTGTAATATTACAAATAGTTCATTGAAGTTTTTTGTGTCTTTTACAAATACCCCGTCCAGGTGCAATTTATGAGATAGAAACGAATGTTAACGTAATATCTATTATCTATAAAATATAATTATATGCAAGTAAGAGTAGGATTTATAATTATTCATTTATTTTTATGATTCGATATTTTTTGTAATGGACACGTAATGGAATTACACCAATCCATCTCGAGTTGGTTGTTTAATGTTTATACGGTATTTGTCCAGAGGGCCAGAGTTAGGCTACGAGCCATTAATAAACATTAAAAAATTTAAAATATAATTACATGTGATTACACTAACTTTTAATCATCGGATTTATAATTATCCATTTTTTCTTTATGATTGGATAATTTTTTTGTAAACAACATGTAATGGAATTACACCAATCCATCTGGAGCTTGGTGTTTAAAAGGTATGGTCCAGAGTTAGGCTATGAGCCATTAATTAAAAAAAAAAAGCTGTCAATCTTATCGAAACACAATTTAAAAACTTTAAGTTATTCAAATTATTATAATTTTTTTGGTCGTATTGTAAAGATTAATATCACCATCTCATTAAGATGAGTACAAAATATAAGAAGTGAGTCTATTTCCATGAGATGGATCCCAATACTCAAATCCGTCCACATCCAACCTGACCCACCAAAAAACCCAAAAAAATCTGATAATGTACTCTCTCTCTCTCTCTCTCTCTCTCTCTCTCTCTCATCTCATATTTCTCTTCTTTTCGTCCCTTTCTCTCTCCATCTTCTCAATGCCCCCAAGCTTAGGGACGTCAATTTGCGACACGATGCGATAATCCGACACAACCTAACACGAATTTGGCAGGTACATGTATAACTCTTAGCAGGTTCGGATCAAATTGGGGTCAGACAGAGTTAACACGGAAAATAAATAGGTCAGGTCAGGTCGACCCACGTATCAGCACAATTGACTTATTTAACCCATTTAATTGCAAAGTGATGTATTATTTTTATATTCTTTGATATTTTAGTTGGTTATATGATGTTAGACAAATTATTTAATGCATTTTCTAACAATTTAATGTATTTTTTATTTGCAAGTTTAGCTTTTTCTCAATCTTCTTTTTTATTTTTCTCATTTCAATTTTAAATTATATAGGTATTCGAGTTGTATGGGTTACCCGTGTCAATATACGAATAATTAAATGGTCGTGTTTGTGTTCGTTTCAACATGTGACATGTCACACCGTGTCAAAACACGACCCATTAACACGAAACACCATTAAAAGCTATAAAACCATTAATCTCCACAAAACGCCTCCATGGATGCACTTCAAGAAGAAGGCTATAAAAGCTAACGCGCGAAGAGCTTTACTCTTTGGTGACTGTTGCAGAAATTCCAGATGGTGGATTGAAAGGATTTTGGCGTCCAAGTTATTGACGAGGAAAAATGGTTTATTTTCTGTTTTAAACGCTTGCTAGATTCAATAAGTTGGAATGCAAATTTGCCCGTTCTTTTGTCTTTATCTGCCCGACGAGGTCCTCTAATTCATATTGACGGTAAAATTAAGATTATAAGTCCTTCTAATGGGTTTAATTTGTGTAGTTTTGGACAACTATAATATTGTTTCGTTGAATCTAACGACTAGAAAATCAAAAAAGTTTCTGATATCTGTTTTACAAACATGATTATTAAAATTGTTTCAAAAAAAAAATTATGATTAATGATACTTTTCGGAAAAAAACCTAATACTCTTTAAGGGAACTGGGTGCGATTGGATATGCTTTCATTTTGAATATTTTCATTTTGCTAGAGAATAGTGGTGAAATTTTTTTTGGGAGAAAAATGATGAATTTTGAGAGTGTTATTGGATGTGAGATGAAAAAGTAATGATGAAAGTTGATTTGATTTAGAAATAGTAAAATAATAATTAATGTGATTGGTAGTTAGAAATGTGTGATTGAATGAATAGTGAAATTTGTGGGAGAATGTATAATAATGATTAGTTTTTTGTGAAAAAATGTGTATGTGATTGGTGAAAGAAAAAATAAGAAAAAGTGAAAGTGAGATAATAGTATATTTTCTGAAAATTTTCATAAGCAATCGCATGTTTGGTCAAAAAAATTCTACAGCGGAACGAAAATGAAATCTCGTTCATATCCAATCGCAGCCTTACTAATACTTCTCAAAGGAAAACTTAATATTTTTCGGGACTATTAGCGTCTAATTTTGTTATTTTTAAAATATATATTTTTAGAGTAAAAGTTATAATTATATTGTTTTAATAAAAAGTAATATTTTTAAATAAGGATGTATACTTTTCAAGTAATTAATCATTTTTGGTACTCTGAAAATGTATATATTTTCGAGTAAAAGTTATATGTTTTTAATGAAAAATTGTACTTTTTGATTTTAAAGTGATACTGTATCACTATCCACCTAAAATTATTTTGAAAACGTATAATTTTGAGTAAAAATATAGGGCCTGTTTGTTTATGTTTCCATGGTCCATTTCAGGTTTAACGGAGTTGGAAATAGAATTTTGAGAATTTATTGGTTTTCGTGTGGAAATTGGGATTGTGTTTGGATGAATGAATTGAAATGTGTTTTATGTAGGGTTGGAAATGAGATTGTGTTTGGTTTGAGTAGTTTTGAAATATTATTTTATTTATATAATAATTGAAAAGTTGGTAGTGGTGGGGTCCACTTCAATATTTTAATTTGAATATATAATATTATATTTGTAAGATTAAGTTGGTGGGTCCCATTAGATAGTTATAATTTAAAAATAGTAATATTTTAAATAGATAAAGTTGATAATGGTGGGTCCACATATATAATTGAGTTAAAATATGAGAATAGTGATTGATAAGTAATGATGAGTGATGTAGGGTAGTGTATAGGTTTGAGAATAGAAATTATAGGTTTGAGATGTTGTTTTATGTGAAAAATAGAAAAAGAAAATGATGATTTATTGGAAATTTTTATGAACAAACATGATTCCACTTTTATGTATAGTTGGAAGCGGAAAGAAGTAACATTGGAAACATAAACAAACAAGGCCATACTTTTTGGGAAAAAAATATTTTTAATTATCAGTCAACACTCGTTTATTGCCCTAATATTTACGAAAATGCCACCGATTTTCTGGGCTGGTGCATGGGTTATGGGGATCCATCTATATGAGTGTTTGCCAAATATAAGGGCAAAAAAGTTCTAATACAACATGATAAGAATTAGTGGAGAAGATGATACGTACAAACATATATTGCTTGTGACGTTGAAATATGGACAATTTATGTACGTCAATGGTTGTAATGAAACTTATTGCCTTTATTCTTTGTCGAGACACGCGTTGTAAGGGGGCTTTATGCACACTTTTTGACCCCTCCCCCAACTTTTTTGGTCCATTTTTTTCCCAAAAATTATTGTTACATGCTGCCTGACACAAAAATTTGACTAAATGGTGTGGAAAATTAGGGGTACTGTTAATTTTTGGCACAACGTGAAAACGGAACCTAATATATTATAAAGGGGTTAGCTATGTTGAGACATTTGATACGAATAACATAAATTTTGTGTCTTAGTACAATAAGCGAATCCGAACACAACACAAATTATCACTTCTAGAAAAAATTGGACCTCTTAATTAGAGGTAAATAAAATGCACCATTTAATTCCTCAAGAATCTTAAAAAGAAATTATTTGGTGCTACCCTCCGGTGAGTGTTCAAATATGTCAAATCTAAAATCGAAATAAACAAATTACTGCATGTGTGTGTGAGAGCACTTTTATTACTATCTTACTTTGATATTAGTTTCTCTTCTTCCTCCCTAATCCTAGCCATCATCACATATTCTCTTTTTTTCCTCCATTTTCCCATGGAAGGATGAAATAAGTAACTTTCAATTTTCATATTTAGTCTCCCTTTAAAGGAGTTTTCTGTATGCCTCTATTTATGAGAGTTTTTTAGTTTTTCGTTTATCGAATAAATTGTCCTGGTGCTGTGTATTTTATGTAGAAGATTCAGATAACCAATCATCGGATGTTTAATGACAGATGTTGGTATATTATTTGTCCAAAACTATTGCGATTTTTTGATTCTACTAAATCAATTAAATATGTATAGGTTTAAAATATGTTTTTGCTTTAGATTTGTATAGATTTATGATTCTGCAGGTATTTTAATTTTGATATTTGTAATCACTTGGAAGATTTGATTAAAAAAACACTTTTATATTGGAAAACAATTAGTTAAATGAAGTTTCAGTAAGTGTGTTTTTTTGAAGAAGTTATAGATATTTAATTTGGTGAAGATATTTGGTGGAGACCTATTTTAAAGATTTGATTAAAATAAAAAACAGAACAAAATCCACGCTGATTGTGCTTTTGAAAAGTCTCTACTTCTTATTCTATAATAGACTTTTACAAAGTAACTTACTCCAATAATTCATTTAATCTACACATCTATGTACATCTACACATCTACACAAATATAAAAAGTGTGAATAGGTGGAATGGTTTTTTGAAATTTTTGATTGGACAAAAGTATCCCTTCAACATAGTTAAGTTTAGGGACAATTATGTAACTTGGTATTTATTTTAGCTTTTGTTTAGTTATAAGACAAGTGAGTAACCTTTTATATCCCAAATTCTTCTTATGTTTTCTTTCGATTGTATCTTTTATAATATTTTAAATTTTTATATATTATAAATTTTATATTAAACTACATTTCAAAGCTATCCAATCATATATTATACGCTTATATAGAAGACTTTGTATGCGATCATTTTACTGTTTAAATTTCGTTGTTATGCACAGTTGTATAATTATATATACATATATATATTGTATTTTTGAACAATTGATTAGATATATTTATAATAATTCTAGAGGAAAAAGAAATATGAAATTACAATGAAACAAAAGGAAACAAATTCTAATCCTAGGGCTTTGATTAAATAAAAAATAGGAAAAAATACATGATCCACGATCCTCACTTAAGATTGCAAAACAATTAATTTTGAACTAACAAATCTTTATCTAAGTTTTTAATGGATGTACGCTTTAACATTTTAAATCTAAACTTAGACTCAATTATATATTTAATAATTTTAATTTGATGCTATTTTTATTAGAAATCCAATTGCTAACATGATATATTTTAAAAGAAACATAGTTAAAAAATATAAATATCTCATGCTCGGATAAAAAATTAAAAAATTATCTAAACCTTGATGATATCAATATTTCTAAACTAATAATTTTAATGTTGATGTATAACAAAAAGAGCGGATAATATACTAGCACTCTTTGTTTTATTTTAATTGTATTTTTGTGCGTTATATGTTTTATGGCCTAAAAATAAGAGGAAAATATTAAAAAGTTAACAAAGAAAGAGATGAAGAAAGACATAACAATTTTTTATTTTAGCAAAATAGATGTCCTTGAAGTAATATAAAAATCTCCGAATAAAAAAAGAATAGTAAACTAAACCTAGATGATATCCATATTTTCTAACCTAACAAGATAAAGTTTTGGTTTTTAATGTGGATGTATCAAAAAAGTGTTTTCTTATGCATTTTGTATTTTATGGCTTAAAAGAAAGGACGAAAATACCAAAATTAACAAAGAAAAAGAAGAAGACGAGTCAAAAACTCTTGCAACAATCCAAATGTTCTTTTAGGCTCTAAATAAGGATATTAATATGAGTTTTAAAAATAATATTTTATCTCACATTATAAACTTTAGTTTCAAAGTTATTTTTTTATTGAAATATCTTTATGATTTCAATCTATATCATCAATAGAAAAAAGTGTGATTTAATACACACAAAACATAGTTATATAAATTAACAATTAAAAGAAAAATTACGTGTGATAGAGTTAAAAAGCGACATATATGTCCTTAGGAAAACATTTAATTAGAAGTCATTTAATATAATATGAATTTGAGTTTCTTAGTAACATGACTTGATTGTTAGTTAAACAATTACACCTCTATAAACTTATAAAAATTAAAAACCAATATGATACTTATGATTAAATTCATGAACCAAACTAATACATATAAACAACATTTTTTTCATTTATATCTATATCAATATCTAAATATCTATACTAATACTTTTTTCCAGCTATCTATCAAAATTTATATTAAAAATGTGCATATGTCGGATGATTTTTTGAAACTTTTGATTCGACAAAAGTATTATTTTGACATAGTCAATGTCAAAATTATTTCTCTTTTTTTCAAAATTTATTGTAAACTCAATCACTTCCATTCCTTTAAAAATATTATATTTATATGATGAGATATAGTTCAAATATTTAAATTTATGTTATTAATAGATAGTTTCGTTTAACCAAACAAAATATATAAAAAAGTTGAAAGATTAAAACTAAAGAATTAAAAATGATATATGTGTCAAACATTCATAATATATATATACATATATATATACTATGTCATTTTCTATAAAAAATATAATTCACTTAAAAATCACACCTTTAAAAAGTTTATAAAGATTCAAGCACAAAAACAATACTTATTACAAAATCCAGGTATACAATATCTTGAATTTTGCAAAATGAAGAATAAGAAAAACATTGTGACAAGAATCACGAATGAAAAGTGTCGTATACACATATGAAATTTAAATAAAAAAATATTAATTTAATATGGAATAATTTGATAAATGTGTCAAACTTTGATCTTTTTAAAATTTCAAATTAATATAGGCAATAATATAGTATAAATAATACTATTCATATACCAAATTAACTATATTAAACTATACACAATACTAAACTAGAGTGAAGCGACCACATTTAAAGTCCAATTATAAGAGTTCTTTGGGCCTAAGGAGGTACATAAGGATATTTAAGGGATTATTTACAACTTGAAATCTTAATTTTGGCAAGTATAATTTCTTATTTGATCAAAATAATAAATATCTAAATAAAAATTAAAAGTACTATATATCTTTTATTTCTTCAATAGAGGCATCAAATATGAAAATGAATGGATAATTGTATTTTTTTACAATAAATAGTGTAATTTAGAAAATAAATGATTTGATTAATTTTGATTTGTGGTCTCTTCAAAAATAAAACTAATATAGATTAGTTTAAGCATATTAAGAGTAATTATAGTTTGTATAACTATATGCTTAAAAAAATTTACAAATATATTAATTTTATAACAAGCGTAAAGAGTCAAATTCAATTGCAAGTACCATCACTAATAGCATAATATATATTTCTAAAACTAATTGAGTTAGCGTTTCTTTTAAGCAACGTAAGTATTTGCATAGTAATTTTTAAGTATAAAAGTTTGTTAGTATTACATTTAAGGTGCGATTGGATATGAACGAGATTTCATTTTCGATTCATTTGGAGAATTTTTTTGACCAAACATGCGATTGTTTATGAAAATTTTCGTAAAAATATAGGTCATGTATGGTTGTGTTTCCAACCCCCTTTTTCTACTCTCCAACTATTAGGAAAATGGGTTAATGTTTGTTTCAAAAGTTTTTCAAGAGAAATGAAATCATTTCGTTTTTACTTTTTATGGAAAATATTCTTTTGAAAACACAACCAAATAATTTTTCATTCCAATTACGCAAACCTAGGTCAAAATACACTACAATCACGCAAATCTATGTAAAAATAAATTTGAAAAACTATAACCAAACATATTCTCATTTTCAAACAAAATTGGACAACAAACCAAACATATTCTCAATTCTCACACGAAAAACCAATAAAGTTTGAAAATTAATTTTCCAACACTAGAAACTGGAAATTGGACTTGGAAACACATCCATACATCCCCATACTATTCTTTCACTTTCACTTTTTCTCATTTTTTCTTTCACCAATCACATCTACACATTTTTTTCAAAAAAACTAATCATTATTACACATTCTCTCACAAATTTCACTACTCACTCACTCACTCACACATTTCTAACTACCAATCATATCCAATCATTATTATACTATTTTACATCAAAATCAACTTTCATCATTATTTTTCATCTCACATCCAATCACAAACTCAAAATTCATCTTTTTCTCCCAATTTTTTTCACCACTATTCTCTAGCAAAATAAAAAATTTCAAAATGAAAGCATATCCAATCGCACTCTTAACTATTGATGTTTGACTCAATATGAATTTTGATAACTAGACTTTTTAAGACTATCTTTGGTTTTATTATTTATTAAGTGGAGATATTTTATATGTAATTGGATAAAGTTTCAAAATTTAGATTTCAAGTTATCACTTTATTATAGTTTTATTTAGAACATGACTCTTGATGGCAATAATTTTTTTTTGGATGAAAGATGACAATAATGTTTTAGTTTTCATATTTATTGGATTAAGGTGTATTATTTTAAAGACGACGCTCAAGATAAATAGACTTCAATAAGTAAAATAATAGTATGTTTTGATAAAAATATTAACTTTGGAAGTAGAATTATAACCTTATATGAAAAGAGTTTTCCTTTTTGTCAATATATTTTATTTTTAATATTTGTCTTGAGTTACATTTTGTTAACCAATGTAGTTAGAGAGAATGAAAGATACACATGATCGTACACAGTAATATTGATCTTTAATTTATATATATTTTTGATAAATAACATTTACAACTAAAATCATGAGGTTATGCCTCATTTACAAGTAAGTAATTTATATAAATTTTAAATTTTTGATTGATGTGATAACAATATATGAATATTTAGCTCTTGAATTACCGAATAATCATGCATAATGCATCTAATATGTTAAAAGACTTTCAAATTAATTAACAAAAAAGACGTTCATGGCCATTAAAACACAACAAAAGATTGATTAATATGATTGTAAGCTAATATATGAACTTATTTTGTTGTTATATTAATTTAAAATTTTTGTTGGCTTGAGTTCTTTAAAAGATTACTTAATCATTCATATCAATTTATACTTTTGAAAACAAAATATGTGTTAAAATACTTTGAAAATTTTCTTTTAATAGTTTGATTATTTAGTTATTATATATTTATTAATGGTAAAATACATTAAGCTATTTAATAAAAATATTTAATAATATAAATATATTAATAAAATTATATGGGATCACGTGCGACGCACGTATTTCTTACTTGTATATATTAAGTCTAAGCATCTTTCCAAACAATTACCAAACATGTCATTTTCGTTTTTATTTAACCTCTCAATGTGCACTTACATATTTAAGTGATAATTGTATTATTAATTTTTTAATTTAATCGAGTCAAATAAGTGATTCATTAATTGAGCTCTAAAACATTTAGTTGCAGGTATATATATGCTTTATAAACCATGAGGGTTAGCCCAGTGTCCACGGTATTACTCTTAAGTGAAAAGACCCGAATTTTAGTTTATTCTTCTCCTTTTTGCATATATATTATATAACTGTGAAAGATGCTATCAACCACTTGCTCGTGATAATTTAGCATGACGATCTTGTTAGGTGAAACCACCACCAAACTTCTTTTATTGTGGGGGTTGGATGGTGGAAGTTCCATCTTCACATTAAATGTGCATTTGGCATTCTCTCATCATTTTGCCTATATAAGGCATTGATGAGTTGAGAAGAAATTGCACCACAACCGAGCGTGAGAAAAACAAGAGAAAGAAAAGAATAGAGTGTAGGCATTTGGAGTGATCAATTTGTGTGAGATAAATTGTGATAAGTGCGGGGAAACACTCGGGGTATTTTTTCTCTTCGGGCAATACAAAGGGGTTGGGGAGAGTGTTCTTTGATAGCTAATAAAGTGGTTGTACGAGTCTTATATTCTTGGGTTCGGTCCATAAAACTCAAGGAGTGTATTTTTCTTATACCGGGAAATTCTTTATTAGTAAAAGAATCTAAAACTCTCGTGGACGTGGAGGCGGGTTTCCGAACCACGTAAAATCATAGTGTGCATTTTATTTTTGTCGATGTTATTTATTTTTGCCATCATCTTGTTGGTGTGATTTTGTCGGAAATTTCGGATAAATCAAATCCCGGACCACGATCGCCTCCGCCGCGCCCAACAAGTGGTATCGAGCCACTTGGTAAGCCGGGCAAGGTAGAAAATTGAGATTTAATTTTTAGGATGAATCCGTGGCAATGGCAAATCCATTCAAGTGCAATAATTTGACGACAAATGGAATTTTATTATTTGGCAACGAAGGGTGAAGGATCTCCTAGTTCAACAAGGCCTAAATCGGCGTTGAAGGGAGAGGAGGAAAAACCAACGAGAAATGAAAGACGCACAATGGGTGGGTATGAAATCGCTATTTGTGTTAGCACGATTCAACTTTGTATTGCGGACAACATTATCAATAATGTTGTGGATGAGAATTTCAAGATTCAGCACGAGTTGTGGAAAAATTGGAGAACTTGTATCTGGGAAAATTTATCCACAAAGTTGCTTCTAAAAACGGCAATTATATAGATAGAAGATGGGAAGGTGATAATCGATGGATCACATGGACGATTTCATGGATTGGTGGATCAATTGGGAAAAGTTGGTGTAAAGATTGAGGAAGAAGATAAAGCTCTCTTTTTCTTATCTCTATCCGGATTCATATGATAGTCCGGTGATAGCGATTGTGCAGGGGAAAGACACGCTTTGGACTTGGAGCATATAAAAGCATCATTGTTGTCCCATGAAAAACAAAAGAAGGCAAACCAGGAGGAGGGACATGAATCTGCTTTTATATGCTCCAAGTCCATCGTGTCTTTCCCGTACAACAACGTCATCACCAGACTATCATATGAATCCGAGATAGAGATAAGAAGTAAAAAAGCTTTATCTTCTTCCTTAATCTTTACACCAACTTTCCCCAATTGATCCACCAATCCATGAAACTGGTTCATGTGATCTATCAGATTATCACCCTCCGGCATCTTCAGTCTATATAATTGCCGTTTTAGAAGCAACTTTGTGGATAAATTGGGGAAAGTTGGTGTAAAGATTGAGGAAGAAGATAAAGCTCTTTTTTCTTACCTCTATCCCGGATTCATATGATAGTCTGGTGATGACGTTGTTGTACGGGAAAGACACGCATTTGGACTTGGAGCAACCAAAAGCGATTCATGTCCCTCCATCCATTGAGGAAGAAGATAAAGCTCTTTTTACTTTTACCTCTATCCCGATTCATATGATAGTCCGGTGATGACGCGTTGTTGTATGGGAAAGACACGCTGGACTTGGAGCATATAAAAGCATCATTGTTGTCCCATGAAAAACAAAAGAAGGCAAACCAGGAGGAGGGACATGAATCTGCTTTGGTTGCTCGGGGCATAAATCGGAACGAGAGGAAATCTGGTGGTGGATCGTGACCGCAGTCGATTCAAGGACCAGGGGAAAGGGTATTGTGTGCGATCGTTGTCACGAGGAGGGCCACATAAAAAGGAATTATCCTCGGAGAAAGAAGGATGGTGATGGTGAAGGTGGCGGTGGTGATGCAGTGATAGTCTGCGGAAGATGGAGATGTTTACGTCTCGCAAGTATGGATACTTCTTCTCGAGATGGGTGGATTTTAGATTCGGGGTGCATTATGCATGTATGCTCCACACGGGATTATTTTGATTCACTTCAACTGAAGAGGGCAGAAACTTTGTCCTTAGGTAATGGTTCTACTTGTAGAATCATGGGTTTTGGAGTGGTTAAAATCAAAATGGGTGATGGAGTAGATCGCATTGGGTGGTGTGGCCTATGTCCCAAAGATGCGAATGAATCTAATTTCCTTGAGCCAATGGATTAAATTTGTGAGTATTCACCGAGATGGAGTCCTGAAAGTCGCACGTGGCGGAGAGGTCCCTTTGGTCGGAGAGAAGTATCGAATTTATATCGTCTGGTGACCTCAAATGATTCACTGGAAGTGGAGCGCGCAGAAGGGCTTCCGAGTGTGCACGAGTGTGTAGGAAATCTGCGGGCGAGAGGAGGATCAGGGGTCGTCCCCTCTCGGCGGTCAACTAGTGATGTTGGACTGGATTGCACATGTGTATTGACCGATTGAATAAGGTGGAGTTAAGACCTTACCGATTTGGCATGTGCAGAGAACTGAAGGCCAATGGTGTTTCGATATTATAGTCTGTAAGAAAAAGTTTGTGGTGGAGGTGGAGATTGTTAGGTGAAACCACCACCAAACTTCTTTTATTGTGGGGGTTGGATGATGGAAGTTCCATCTGCACATTAAATATGCATTTGGCATTCTCGATCATTTTGCCTACTAAAAAGGCATTGATGAGTTGAGAGGAAATTGCACCACAACCGAGGCGTGAGAAAAACAAGAGAAAGAAAAGAATAGAGTGTAGGCATTTGGAGTGATCAATTTGTGTGAGATAAATTGTGATAAGTGCGGGAAAACACTCAGGGGTATTTTTTCTTAGGCAAGAGGTTGGAGAGAGTGTTTTGATAGCTAATAAAGTGGTTGTATGAGTCTTATATTCTTGGGTTCGGTCCATAAAACTCAAGGAGTGTATTTTTCTTATAGGAAAATTCTTTATTAGTAAAGAAGGAAACTCTCGTGGACGTAGGCGGGTTTTGCCGAACCACGAAAATCATAGTGTGCATTTTATTTTTACATCGATGTTATTTATTTTTGCCATCATCTTATTGGTGTGATTTGTCGGAAATTCCGGATAAATCAAATCTCGGACCACGATACGCCTCCACCTGCGCCCAACATATCTTTAGGTTGTACAATTAGGCAATATAAGTCTAACCATTACTATATGGGGAATTTGCTAAAATATAGTAAAAATGAAACAAAATCGTGAAAATATGGTAAATTTTGGGAGGATTGCCCTTTTACTCCAATTTTCATCAAAAATTCACAATTCATTCCACTTTTGTCATATTAAAGCAAAAGCAAGTCTCATATGAGGCGTCTCACTGATTTTAAATTCATGAAATTGATCCAACTCATTTTACAAATCAAAACAAGTTAGATCCAAATTCAACTTGGGTTAGCTAATACATGTCGTTTTGTGATCCGTCTCACAAAATTAACCGGTGAAACCGTCTCATATAAGTGTTTGTCTTAAAGCAAAATACCCGCTATATTACATACCATTATCATTTGCTGGTGTAATGTGCTTTTAAACTTGATTTTGTCAAAACAGTGACTTTTGTCATCGCTCTTGTCCGTACAAATCATGGATTCTTTTTCGAATTTTCTGTTTTTTCCATATGGAATGATTTCAAAGAATCTCCGTATGATATTTGTCACCTTACGGACAATTTCTCCTCAAACAATTTCAAAAGATGTATCAATACCCTGTCTCTGACAAAATTACATTTGCTTCTTCTGTTTATGATTCTGCAACTACTTTTTTTCTTTTGCCTTTTTTTTTTTTCTAATGGGAAAACTTTGGACAATAGCCCTTCTTTTTTTTTTTTTTTTTTTTTTTAAAACGATATAAATATATTCATTACTTAACAAAACTTACACTAACGATGACAAAATGGCCACCTTGAACATACATACATTGATACATGTCAAGTGGAGAACTCCATCTGAGAGGTAAAACCACCGTAATTCGATGGAGCAAAACAAGAAACAACTAAAAACACAAAACCAAAGAAAACTAAACCACCTCCAAAAGGAGGACTAAGGCACTCCTCAGGGAGACTACCCAACTCGAACAAATCCCACGAGCTACATCACGCACTTGCAAGACAGAGTATCGACCGCCTACGAGTTTCGCAAATCAACCGGTAAAATAAAGACTCAAAAAAAATACGAGAAAAAATCGAAAAAAAGAAAAAGAAAAGAAAAGAAAATTGCTCTCTCCTCACCCGATCTACAATCATGACCCATCACCTACCCGGCTCCAACTTTCCTCTTTGTAGCTCAGGCCTCAGGCTCGCCTCCACTCTCGATCGAAAATTCCGATCACCTCAGAAAAACACAAAAATATGTCTTTATTGGCCCATAATGAAGAATGGTTGGGGAGGAGGATAAGGAGGGGAGGAGGAGGAGAGAAGGGAGGGAGGGGAGGGAATGGGGCTGTGGCATTTGGGGAGGGTGAGGGAGAGGGGGAGGATAAAAAATTTAGGGTTTGTAGTGAGAAGGAGGAGAAAAGGAAATTTAGAGAGAGAAATAGTGAGGTTGCATGATTTTGGGTTAGACAATAGCCCTTCATTTACCCTAAATTTGGTTAGACTTAGGAGTGAAAATCCAACAAACTATTCGATATTCAACTTGAGATCAATCATTAAAAGCTTGTTTGAACTCGATTCGTTATTTTAATGAACTAAACTTAAACACATTTTTTCATTTGATAAAATATAAATCACGGCTCGAGCTCGACTTGACGTAATGTGTATAAAAATATCAAGTTACTCGAGTTTGATTCGTGTTCGGATCGACTAAAGCTCGTTCAACCTCGACTCGATTTAGTAATCAAACCAAGCTCAAACACAATTCTTAAAGCTTGAAAAAAATCATACAAGTTTGAATAATATATATTATGTTCGATTTCGACTCGATTCGTTTATACCTCTAGCTGACTAGAGGCAAATATTGGCTTAATAACATTTTATTGCTTCGGGATAGTAAAACGTACATCCAAATACCACTCAAGCAAGGGGATCGATCTTGTACTTTACTAATAGAGGATTGCAATTTTAG